>BQNB010148779.1:0-16255 GCA_026074375.1 Tanacetum coccineum | reverse complement strand
GTTGCTGATGTGATGGTTAATAAGGGTCCAAACATGAAAGAGTATCTAGGATTAATTGCGGTTGATCATGTGGAGATGAATGAGGATATACAAGCAGCAAAGACTATAGTGCTCATGGCTCATGATTACTTATCGAACGCTAGAAAAAGTATGATGACACAGAGGGAAGTAGAAGCGGCTATGGTTGAATCAAGCGTACAAGATAAAGAATTCAATGCTACAAACATGACAGAGAGGCAGATACATGTTAAAGATTCGGCTAATACAACTAGCAGTGAATTTAAGGCGGTTCTTGACATTGATCTGAATGAGCCACCTGCATTGGAAGATGACGGTTCAGTAACAATGACATAGTTAACTTATTATGGTGTAACGTGACAAGAAAAATGTGTTACTGTTCGGGAAGAAATGTTAAGTCAGTGTATCTAAGTATCGAACTCTATAGTTTATTTTTTGCTAAAGCTATCAGTATATGAGAAATCCTTTAATTTATGTTAGCAGTTCATTCTAAAATGTCTGATTCTGATTCTTATTTTGACTCTGTCTGTTTCAATCCACCTATGTAAATTAATTGATTAAATACTGAAAAAAGTAAAATCAAACTTGGAACTTTTCGAACTGATAGTTAAAATGATTATTTGTCCAATAGAGTCTGGACTCCAGATAATGTGAAAGATCAGTTTAATGTGGAAGCGGAAACATAATACAGAGGAAACTATCTAAAATATTGGTTACTGTCACTATTGATGCTTGCCCCTAAAACACTAATTAGAGATTTGCTAAGTGAATTAAAGTTAAAAAGATCAAAGGACGATGATGAGAAAAAGAAAACCAATTTCTAAATCTGGACGACTAAGCAGCATTACCGAAAGTTGTCAGTAAACTTCAAAATTATTGAATAAAATTCAATGAATGTAAGATTCAAAAACGAGTTTTATGACTTGGAAGACCCCAAATTCCAGCTTTATTACAAACCATAGTCATGAAACATACCGAAAACACATTAAAACTGATAACCGTCTGCTAAACAAACCTTTTGAATTATCTGACTTGATTAATCTCTCGGGAGAATGTTATTTAATTCTATTTTTTTTATCATATTGAATTATCTGCTGATAGTAGATGCATAATAACTTGTACTTTATTGAACTAACTACTTCAGACTGCAATTCGAAAATATGGCGTTCAAATTTTAATAAGTATGGTTTCACAAACAGAGTCATAGCTGAGCTGATGGAGGCCTTGTGCAAAAACTAATGTGATAACTAAACATGACAATCAATATACGTCTTACCACTTATTAATCATTAAAACGTAGTACTTTAACTATGTAGCATCTGTATAACTAATCTTTAGAACATAAAAATATAAAATCATATATAGCGTTAATATTTTTTTGTTGGAAGTGAATTTTGAGACCCCAATAATTAACAAGATACATATTGTGAGTCCATTGAGGCCCTATGCAGTTATGCGTATCGTATACCTACTTTGTACATGGCTCTGTCACAAACAGCATGTACGACAATGTTGTGACACAGTGAGGATGAAACTCGAGAAGCTAGCTGACCTTAAATTCGTTAATGGATGGACTGAAGATGATGAGTTTTGTTGGGTGGTTATAACACTCTACATTTTAGATGTGTTTTTAAGCTTTTTGTAATAGTATAAATTCAAAGATGATTTGCTGAAACAAGAAAAAACCTTTACTAATAAAGGAGAGCTCAATTGAAGTAGGGGCTGAGAAGGCGTAAAAACTTGCTTGAAATGGAAAAGTGGAAGTGAAAGTATGAATTGTGTCTTAAAAAAGAAACAAAGGTTACTGACTTAATGATGTAAAAATACAAAATATCGTAATTTTCTGCCCACAAATGTTCAAATGGGTTAGTTGGTTGGAAACCATGGTTACCAAAAAGATGAAAATGAAAATATGCCCAATCTTGAAGTTGTCCGAATTATAATGCCGACACTAGCGGTGTAAACGAGTTGAGCTTTCATTCGAGCAGCGTTTCATCGAGCCTCGAGCTTAAAAGTTGAACTCGAAATTATTAACGAGTCAAGCTCGAGCTTATATAGGCTCGACTTGAGTTATTGTTGAGTTTTAAAGTAAAATATATAGGGTTAATTGCCTAAAAATGTATTATACTTGTCACTTTTTGTCATTGTATGTAGACAACTATTTTTTTTGCCATTGTGTCGTTCAACTTTTGAATTCGTGCTATTGTGTGTATTCTGCGACTATTTCTGCATGTAAAATGACCATTTTACCCTTCAAAATTTGAAAAAAGTGAGGGTAAAATGGTCACAAAATACACACAATAGCACGAATTTAAAAGTTGAACGACACAATGGCAAAAAAAATAGTTGTCTACATACAATGACAAAAAGTGACAAGTATAGTACATTTTTAAGCAATTAACCCAAATATATATTTTGACATTGGGGTTGGCATCACATGAAAGAAACAGCCTTATAACATGGTAGAGCTTCAACAACATTAGCTCTTCTTTCAGAACACAGCATCCGTATTTTAGTTTACGTTATATCTAAATGTGTATAGTAAATACCTCTCCTTAGTTGGCCATGTGGACCAAAAATATATGAGCAAGTAATGCAAAAAGTGAGAGAAATGATGATCAATATCTTCAAACTCTAACCAAACTTAACTCACACATACTGTTTTCACACATTAAATTATTATGGTGTACCAGAAATACCCTTCTGCAACCTCCCAAAAACATATCTTCATGACTCCGTTGTCTGTCAATTTACGTGGGCTTTTTGGGACTTTATGTTTGGTCACTATCTCCATCATAAACTACATTAAAAAGCAACAACTTTTTCCATCTGTCTTTCTTTCTTCTTTAAAATTTCTTCAAGCTCTCACAACAGATATTTATAGTTTCTTTCTTGGTATATATCTAATCAGAATTGGAATAAAAGTTGCCGATTGGGGTGTTGAGTAAATTTAAGATCAAATGAACAAGAAGATCAAAGGGGTTGAAGTTGTGGAACATGAGGTGAAATAGAATAAGATTCAAGCATCAAACACATGAAAAAGATTACATATAGTTACTAAAGTAACGACCCCTTACGCAATGTTTATGATAAACAAGCAAGATACCGCGCGTTGCTGCGGGCAGTTAAAATTTTCGCGCGTTGTTGTGGGGCATTAATTTTTTTTTTTGGTTTATTTTTTCGGTCTCATGTTTAATAGTTTGTTTTTGTTCTTATATAAAATGACAATCGTGCGTTTTTTTTTTTGCTCAGACCGATAGAAAGTCGTAAATAGTTAAAGATGAGAGTACTTCCTGTAAAAAAAAAAAATCTTATTTTTGGCCAAAAAAGAGGAGGGGGATAATAAAGTTTTTTTTTTGGCCGATGAACAATAACCGAGCCCATTAGGCCGGGGTACTGTAGCGCTACTGTAACGACGTAGTTTTACTTGTGAAATGTTATAGATATTTGTATTTTTCGCGCATCTTTTTCTTTTTTTTTTTTTTTTATTTTTTTTTCTTTATTTTATTTTTTTTTTTTTTTTTTTTTTTTTTTTTTTTTTTATGTTTAATAGTGAAAGTTTATTTTTTTCCTGCACGTTGCTGCGGGCACTAATTATTTCGCGCTTTATTGCGTGTCATTAATTCTTTTTTTTCCTTAATTTGTGCGATTTATTTTGTCGGTCACATATTGTAATAGTGCGGGTTTACTTTTTCAGTATAGTCAATTCGGAAATGTTACCGCGAGTATTTTTTTTATAATTGGTCCGGCCCAAATTTTTGGACCCTGTTTAAGTCAATTCGGAAATTTACCGCGGATTATTTATTTATCAGAAATGCTCCGGTACTTTTTGTAACATTTTTTTCCTCCTATTTTGTGCCTGACAAATTTAAAAAAAATAAAAACTAATTTGGTCCGGCCCAAATTTTGGTCACTGTTTAAGTCAATTCGGGATATGTTACCGCGGATATTTTTTTATCTGAATGCGTCGGTACTTTTGTAACATTTTTTTCCTCCCTATTTTGGGCCGACAAATTTAAAAAAAAAAAAAACTAAATGGGCTGGCCCAAAATTTTTGGGCTAAATATTTTGGGCTTTAAGTTTATTTTTTCCTGCACGTTACTGCGGGGCACTAATTTTTCGAGCGTTGTTGCGTGTCATTAATTCTTTTTTTTCCTTTAATTTTGTGCGAGTTTATTTTGTCGGTCTCATATTTAATAGTGCGGGTTTACTTTTTCAGTATAGTCAATTCGGAAATGTTACCGCGAGTATTTTTTTATAATTGGGCCGGCCCAAATTTTTGGGCCTGTTTAAGTCAATTCGGAAATGTTACCGCGGATATTTTTTTATCTGAATGCGTCGGTACTTTTGTAACATTTTTTTCCTCCCTATTTTGTGCCGACAAATTTAAAAAAAAAAAAAACTAATTGGGCCGGCCCAAATTTTTGTTTTGGCCCAGCACTGTAGCAGTGCTACAGTGCTTAAGATGAATAGTGCACATGGGTGCAAAAACGCTGTCGTTTCAAATGTAAAATTTTGTGCCAAAAAATTTATAAAAAAAAAAAAACTAATTGGGCCGGCCCAAATTTTTGGGCTAAATTTTTTAGGCTTTTTTGGCCCAGCACTGTAGCAGTGCTACAGTGCTTAAAATGAATAGTGCACAGGTCAAAAACGGCGTCGTTTAACTTCTGTAATGTGTAAGATAGTAATTTATTTTTTTTATTTTTTATTTTTTTTTTGCGAATTTTTTTTTTTTGGTCTCATGGTGTAAAATGACACTGTTTAATTCAATTCGGAAATGTTACCGCGGGTATTTTTTTATCTGAATTTGTTTCTGAATCGTCGGTACTTTTAAAACATTTTTTTCCCATCCTTATATTGTGCCGACAATTAAAAAAAAAAAAAAATAAAAGAAGCCTAAATTGGTTCGTGCTAAATTTTTTGTGGGTCCTCTTTTGGCCCAGCACCGTATCGCAGTCATCACTAGTGCTTAACGATGAATATGCAACATAAAAAGGGACTGCAAAAACGCTGTCTCTTTCAAAATGGTATTACTAGCTTATAGTATATTAATATAGTATATTAGAGTATAGTACTAGTAATTATATGTATTCGCGAGAGTTATTTGCGTATAAGTAGGTGGATTTACATGATTTCAATAGTATAGCGTTACTCTGAGCATTGCTACACTACTGATCGTGACGATCATTGATTTTACTACGATGTTGGCTAACAGAACGATTCTAGTTTGCTACAACCTAACATTTCACATTACAGTAAATATAAAATATTTTGTATGTTGGAAGTACTTAGCCACTAGCTATTATATGATACACCCTCATATGGTACTCATATGCCTGATCTGGTTGAAGTCGCTAAACAGGACAATTAAAGTACTTATTAGCTGACGTATGATGATCATACTTATGATTATGAAGACACAGCTTCTATAGACACGGTATACAATTTATGTCCCAAAAAGATAGATTTATATCCAACTCGACAGATATCAATTACTAATCCACTACATTACATTACTTTGGAAATACAGCAGTGCTGGTCTCCCCACTAGACTGACTACCTTGCTAACTCACATGAATCAGCTACGTATCTAAGACTTATGTTGACTGGATTTCGTTGTATTATTACAATGATGCAGGTCAAGTCAATGCGGACTAAGCAACGTTTAACATAGCATCTACTGAGTCAAACAACCTATGTTGTTGATCATAACATACGACCAAGAATAGCCAAGATGACAACATCGCGCGTATAGATTGCTGGATCTTATCCTTTGTACCTTACATCTTGTACAATCGCTACGCACGAAACTATAAGTTAGAAGGAGATAATGCAAGACTGTATAGATATGCGGAGATAGCCTAGAACTGTACACATTACAGCATAAAAACACGCACTGACTCTCAATACTTCCTGCGACGGATAGTGACATGGATTCTCCACAAGAGGCGAAATATTGACGAGTGAGCTCAAAGACGCATAAATAAAGCTCACTTTTACAAGCTAGAAGTTCGTATGTAATATATCCAACTAGTAGCAGGCAAAAAAAATATACTTCATGTTACAATCAAACACATGAGTAATGATTACAAACAACATAAGCATATACCATCTACAGACTGATTTTCTCTTGTATTTGTTCGCTAATTGCCATACTTTTTGTACATGACATGACGTCTAATGACCGATGCATTCAACCATAACAAAAACCGAAATATAAAAATCATTCTACAATAATAATCTTCTTACACTTTAATCATTATCGATACAGAAATATAAACCCTCTACTCCCGCAACATATAAATAATGAGACAGATCAATAATAGCAACATGCGCTACCAACATATTCTAACCATTGAAAAACAAAAAAATTAATAAGACTTACGACCAACAACAGCATTGCGAAAAATTAAATTCCAATTATATTTTACCATTCTTTATCCGACTTTAGTAACAAGCAGGAAACAAATAAACCTTACACACTATTTAAACCCCCAATATATCAACAGTAAACGCGAATTAGCGAAATCAAAATCAAACATAAAAACTAATAAATACTAATAAAAAATAAGTATAAAAAATCTTAATTCACGATTCATCACCACAACAACGCAACGTAAAAATTAACGCCCCTAAGATTCACACCCCGCCGTCCGGGTAAATCAATGATTGTTAATTAACCTATATTCAAGACATCATCCAATATTCGCGGAATTTACTTGAAACAACATACTTCCTGACATCTTAAACCTTCCGCATTGTTAAAATTACCAAGACTAAATAGTTAAAAATAAAACACAAAAGATTTGATCTTATGGAAACTTCTTGCCTTCTTTCGTAAAATTTTTTTAATGGAACAATTGTGATTCCTCTTAAACAAAGTACCCAACAATATCCCAAAATCTTGGACTTTTAAAAAAAGTATGCTACGTCTACCTAAACAATAAATAAAGATACTACATTTAGTTAGTATATGTCGCAAACGACAATGTATTATGTATTCACTTGTGCGCGTACGAATTAGAAAGAACACATGATACCCACAAAAACACACTTCAAAATGTCAAAAATCACGTTTTATGTGTCGAGCAAGTCCATTATTCAACAACTCAATAGATAAATGTATTAACATCTATATCTACATCAAGATCATAATCATTCAAGAGCATCTCCAATGATAAAGGCAACTTTAATACAAGATTTCTATAAAACATAAAATTATAAATGCTTTTTTATGTTAGCTAAATCTATTTTCCACTACAATAAGAGACATTTTACAACTCTTTGCCCTTATTTTATAAGTAACTATAAGGCACAGAGCACAAGATTCCTCAAAAACTATGCGAAACAAGTCTGCATGATTACTCACAAAGACCTCTGAACATGCACTCATGATAGCCAAGCCACAGATATAGGATGCGCAAGCTGAACCCACACTAATGCCAGATAATCCCATATGCTGATTAACAAACTGCGAGAATTTAACTTGAAAAAGAAATTGTTACTGCTAACTATAGAACGCAACTTCATCAATTAGGAGCGATCTATTCTACATATAATAGAATCTAAGCTGCTCACTACCCAGAGCATAGTCAAGACGTCATATATTAACAAAGAAAACACCGCCGCGCATGGAGCGATATTTCACACGCAAGAGCGAGCAGACTCTCCAAGCTTTCTGTTATTGCGATACCAAATGAGTTAGGATCCTCAACTCAGTTCGATTATTCAGTTGATTTACCACATAGCGACTCAACCAACTTTTTAAATGCTCAAACAGACACACACATAGCAGCCTATCACTTTGACTTAAACAAGCATATCGGCTAAGGTGGCCTTACTTCAAGCATTGTCTGTTGTAAAGTCTGAATTGGTCGAACGACGTTATTGTTTACAGGGTCAAACGCGCAATACTTCTTGTGATACGCTTCGCAACTGAGGGGCTTAGCCTAGGGGCTATGGTCGGAGTTGGTGTGTTCACATGTTCAGGTTTGATGACGGCGCTTCTAGGAATGGGCCTGTCAGCTCACCTCCCCGGACCTTAAGCGGTACCTCCTGCATCTGCTAAGGGTATATTCCGTATTAATTAGATTTTTCCTTATTTATACGTTATTCCAATTACTTTGATAACCCACTGTGTTGACATTGTGGCGCACCTTCACCAGGTATGTGTCCGACTCACCGGACCTCACCTCTGGATGTTTGAGAGGTACGAGGATTACACAAATGGCCAATTAAACAGAATTTGTCGTATGCACTAATAGGGCCCACATATACGTCAGCTTTAAATTTAATGCGTCTAGATATCGGTATTTCTATAACATACAAGAATCTCACCTGAACATAAGTATGGGCAAACCACCCCTACTTTTAGTACAATAGAGATGAAAAAATCAATCAAGCATAAAACAATCATTTCTTTGAGGGTATTTAGCGCACTAGAAACAAACAACACGATATATTGGACGGGGTGTTAAAACCTAAGAGGGAGTTGAACTTAACCGTACTCAGGGTGATCCGCGCGGTGGAGGGAGAAACACTGTTGCCAGCGAACGAGATTGTTTGAACCGCGACGGTCGCATATGGATCTTGAACTGTATTACTATATAACATAACCGAAACCCCAACCTCATGGCAACCCGAGACTTTTGCTCCATTCATCCACAGATGATGCTTCCACCACTATTTAGTACTATTATCTGAAAGTCTAAAAATTGTAAATTTTTTATATAATTATGGAACTGAAGATGTTTTTTTGAAAGACAAAATGAGTGATTATAACTATGTTACATTGAGTTTCTAATCATGAACTATAATAAAAAATATTTGGAATATCAGTTTTTCTTATTTCATTTGACTTTGTAGTCATAAGTATTGCGTTTTTTGTGGGCCCCAATTACAATTAGCAATCAATAAACCAAAATGTATGAAGTGATATTTTTTACGATAAGAATCAGCAAATCGTACAAAAGTAATACCTAAATTATACCCGAATATCCATCTAAGATACTACTTTCATTTTTTTTTCAATTTTATTGTAACTAAACATTTTTTGATTGCCAGGGTAAAACCAAACGAGCGGTTGTTTTCAAGTCACTTAACCGGTTTACCAATTTTTTCACAAACGACATATTTTAATTCGTAAACCACCACACAATAACCCACCACCAAACCACATTCATTTACTCTAACAGACCACCAATAATTTATCGCCCAAAAAAAAAAACCCTTTCAAAGGGCCCACTATTCACTAACACCACAATCCCCCACACCACCACCACGACAACCAACCCACCCCCACAACAGCGAACCCCGGCTTTGCCCGGCAATACCGAAAAAATATACCACCACAACATTATCCCACCCACAAGCGAACCACCGGAAGCGGTTGGTTGACCAGAGGAGTTTGTCGGTTTTGCCGAAAAACTGCTAGCCGGAATAGCTGTCAGAAAATTTAGTGTTTACCACTACAGTCTAAATGACTGGAACCTAACCTGGTGGTCTATACTTTGTAATGAAAAAAAAACTTGTACAGCTCAATTGAAAAAAAAATATTATTATTTAGATTCAAAATGGAATATATAGTTGGGTTATCATTTTTATATGCGAGTGATATTAGCCCCACAAGAAATTTCATAATCCCTTCTCTCCCATTTATTTGAGACAGAACAAATAAATATTAGTATAAATTAATTTCCATCATTTTAGCGAGTGACACAATAAAAGATTGAAATCTTTTCCTAAATAATTAAAATACATGAGAGAGTAAGGGCGATAAATTTGGTCATAACTACCGTATGGGATAGTAGTGATATAAAATCAAAAATGTTGATAATCATAGTGGTGATAACATAGTCTTGATAAAACTGAAAAGATATATATGAGGCATGCGAAGAATAAACTGTGAAGAGATCTGAACGAGATTGGGAGAAAATGCACGTTCCTTGCCTCTTTGCTTCACAGACATCTTCATCAAGGACTTAACGGGTCTCATAACACAACGCTGTTGAGACGAATTAATGAATTTGTAAACAGTTTGCGATGATTTAGCATTCTTCCCCGAGGTTAGACCGCGATCCACAACTAATGAGATCCCACGAGTTCCTAAACCAACTTGTCATCCGTCATGGGCCAGCTCGGTGTATAGTCGAATTGTAGCTTTGGTCGTGGACTTGTAAGAACATTATGGGAAAACCACTGACGGCCACATAAGTGCGAAAGACAAGTTTTGTGCAAGGACCACAATTATTGACTGTTCATAGGCTCCACCATCCAATTTAGAACTACTGTACCATCCAATTTAGAACTACTGTAGTCAGCTTTAGTAGTATAGGATAATAGGAGTGACTATTAATTGCAATGAATAATTATAATTAGTCAAATTGACAATGTAATCGAAACCTCATATCTGATCATTTTTGTCTAATACATTTACAATATCCGTAAATTTGCGACACTGAATCACATTTAAAATAATGCAAAAAATTTAATAACAACGTACAAGAAGTTCGGTCTAGTACACAGACAGCGTTAAATTTGTTTTAAACATTAAGCAAATTGAGCGAAATCTAAAAAGAAAAATAGAATATAAGGCCACCAAAAATAAACTAATAAATGCAATAAGTTAAAAATAACATAAACCACTAAGATTTAGGCTATTTAAAAAACTAAACATGTCGATTAACTTAAAAAGATTTGTCGTAGTTGAAAACGTGATTTGAATCTAAGAATTATTTAAAACCATTGAGGGTGCTCGATATCATATTAATGCTCGATATTATATCAAACGCCCTAGCGTTTTGCCAGAATTTTCAATTTTAATTAACATACTCAAGTAGATCAACAAAAATGCATAGACTATAAAAAGTTGATGCGGACATTATATGCACCAAATGTAAACAAACTTTTCTCATTAATGAACTCAATTCTGCAAAAACCAACATCTCGACCAAAAACATCATCAAATTTCTTCACATCATTATGGAAGAGCAGTTTACAGTTGTTGTTCTCAGGGCTTGCATTTCTGTTGAAAGTTTAAATTCAAAGTTATACATATATAGAGATTATCATGAACACATTTCTTGGACAAATGATGGACTAAAGGACTTAAAATATATGGGACTTATAGTAGGAAATATTGTAGAAGACTTGTAGCCATTTTATTTAAGTTAAAACTTCTAAAAACAACTTTACAAAACTTTATAAAAATCTTCAAACATTCTGATTTAAATTCGAAAAATAAATCATTTATTTTATATTTTATTAAAATACTACATGTTATGAGGATCGTAGGCATATAAAGAACTCGAAAAACCGAGCTATAACGAAGAAGTTACGCCATTTACAAGTTTACGATAATAAATACTTTTATAAAAATAATTTTATAAAAATAAATTTCTATTAATTTCAGAAACTTTTTGGAAAATATTTTATTTAGATAAAACTTGTAATTACGAAGACGTGCTCGAAAGAATCACTAAAACAGAATTAAAATTAGTAAGATATGACTTTTACGAGATTATGATAATTAAATATATAAAAATAGTTTTATATAAATTATAAACAGTAAAAAGTTACTGTTCATCAGTAATAAAAATATTATAAATGTAATATTTTGATAGATTTTGTTAATACGAAACCGTAGACATAAAGAACGTATTAAACAGAGTTAAAACGAGAAAGATACACACTATTTTATACTTGTGCACTCTTTCCTGACATGAATAGTGTTGGTTCGTTTTTTTATAAAATTTTACGAAACATTGTAGAATCACTTATATAATATTTATACATGATTTTAACTTTATAATTATTATTTTACAAAGACGATTGAACCATTTATACGATTATAAAAGTACAAATACATGGTTATTATTTAACAAATGCGATTTAAATATCGTTTCATTCTTTTAATTAATCAACGAGTATTAGGTGGTGATGTAATGCTATAACTTGTGATGCCGCATTTTATTAAACACATTATACTTATACGACCTATAATAAATTAGGTTGCATTCAATCATTCTTGTGATGGGTTCACTTATGTGATATTATCTTGCTGTTACATCGAGGTGAGTTTATAGCCCCATATTTTACTTGTTTTACATATATTTTTGGGTGAGAACATGCTTGTTTACAAATTCATTTACATGGTTGATTCAAATTCATTACATGTTCATTTACAACTCGTTTACAAATTGATTTACATACACAGTTACATATCTCACGATGAGATACAATACTTGATTTCATTTTTGGATGCAAACACATACTTGACTTTCACTCAAATGATTACGGATTAGCTTACGCAGATTGAACTGTTAACTACAAGTTGGTAGACGCGAATGTTATAAAATAGATCTATTCGGGTGTGACAGCCCCGTTCGGGTGATTAGCTATCACTGGTGTCGACATTACCGAGCCAACGAACGTTATACCATGTCGGAGCAAAGAACGACATTTACATGAACATGAACATTTACGGTGCCTTGAATAAAGTGGCATACAAGTCTGAGCCTCAGTTTCATGAACTTAGAGTAATCGTAATCACTCATTTGGCAATACATACTTGAAACATTTCGTGATATTTTCAATTATCATGCATACTTTGAACAATTGCGGTCCAACTTTCATACGTACATTTTTGTGACTATTATAAGGGTTGAAATGGTCATACACACTTTGCAAATCTTTGGTTCAACATTTATACTTAAACAAACCTATGAACTCACCAACTTTATGTTGACACTTTTAAGCATGTTTTTCTCAGGTGAATTAGATGCTTGGCTTACTTGATGTGCATTGGAGTCTAAACAATACAAGATTACTTTTCAAACAACACGTTTAGAGGTAGTTCACTCATAGCTTGTGCAAAAGTACTCATGAAGTAACGCTCCCGGATACTATTCCGCTGCGACCCAATTTGGGGGTGTTACATATTGGTATCTAGAGCCAAGGTTATAGAGAACCAGGTCAAAAAAATTTACTTGGACTATAACCGTTTTCACAACATTGCATCATACAAATGTTTTTCACGGGACATACATACACTATTGAGTTGCATTAGTTGGTTATACTAGATGCTTTCATGATTGATATACGTGTTTATATTATATTACGTATATTTTACAATTATTTATATAAGAGTTATTTATATAAATACTAGAACATTCCTCAAAACATTACAAGTAACACGATGGTCATGACTTTAACATATCATCCTATAACATTTCATCTTTGGAGCACGGCTTAGAGAACTAAACTAATTTCATTTTATTACTCGGTGATTTTGAAGAAAATGCCGCCAAGGAAAGCACCTAGAACCAGAACCACCCCCGCCACTGCCATCGCCACCATCCCAATGACTGATGCTGCTATCAGGGCATTGATATCCCGAGGCGTGGCTGATGCTTTGGCTAAGCAAGAAATTCAAAGAAACAATAACCTTAATGGCGATGGAAGCCAAGGTTCTGGAAGTGGTATTGCTAGACCTGTGCGCCCCACTCGTGAGTGCACATATAGTGACTTCCTTAAATGTCAACCACTGAACTTCAAGGGCACAGAAGGAGTTGTTGGTCTAACTCAATGGTTTGAAAGAATGGAGTTTGTCTTCCATATTAGTAACTGTGCAATCGAGAATCAAGTCAAGTTTGCTACTTGCACTCTTTATAGAATTGCCTTAACATGGTGGAACACTCATGTCAGGACAGTTGGTCATGATGCCGCTTACAGTATGCCTAGGAAAAAACTTTTGAAAATGATGACCGACAAATACAGTCCTCGAAATGAGATTAAGAAATTGAAGATAGAGATTTGAGATCTGAAGGTGAAGGGTACTAACTTGGCAAGTTATACCCAACGCTTTCAGGAATTAGCTTTGTTGTGCGGGAGGATGTTCCCCGAAGAGTCTGATAAGGTTGAAAAGTATCTCGGTGGTCTTCCCGACATGATACATAAGAGTGTAATGGCGTCTAGGCCGAAGACAATGTATGATGCAATTGAGTTTGCAACTGAGTTGATGGATAAGAAAATCCGTACTTTGGCTGAACGCCAAGCTGGAAACAAGAGAAAATTTGATAACAACAACCAAGCTCAACAACAACTTCCCAAGAGGTAGAATGTGGCTCAAGCTTATGTCGCTGGGACTGGTGAAAGGGAGGAGTATTGATCGCTGCCAAACTACACCTTAAAATATATATAATATAATAAAATATAAAATATATATAGTAAGAATAGTCTAAAACGCCTTACCAGGATGGTAATGATCTTTTTGCAGTTCATAGTCGCTGAAAGTATCTCTATGCTAGCGTGTGTTGAAGCATGTTAGTGTCCTTTTGGTTAAAGATATGCGAAGAATCTTTATGGTCGGGGTGAATAGATGGACACTCTTTGTTTCCAGTACAAGTTAGTGTCAGTTCAGATCTTGAAGTGAAAACACTACCGTCACCCTAAAATCATAGATCATGGGTGGGTTGTAGTATTCTATCGCAGTGGACTTTTTAGAAATGCCTAAGACGCCATATGCTATCTCTCATACCTCGTTGCTATTAACACTTAACCTAATTATCCTCAAGCCCGAATGCATCAAAAAGTAATACAACCACAAAATCTTTTGGCCTCGAGGAGAGCTAGTAAGATAGTGGTTGCATTTATTGACACTTGTCCTTCAATGTTTGTAATTGACCCTTTCCTGTTCCTTACCCAATCCAAAAGGTCTTATTTTATCTGGAGTCAAAATGGTCTGGATATCTTAGCAATCTTAGAAAAGTTTTTTATGAACGAGATTAATACCCTGCCAAATCCCTAAAAATGAACGAAATTCAATGAGGAAGTTCTAGGGGCTCTTTCCACTCGCGCAGCGCTCTCACGGAGCGCTACATTTATCCTTACTAGAGTCTACATGGATACCAGTCTCCATTAATTAACCATGTACAAGAAACTGTACTGTCTCCTCGCAACCAGAATTTTCACTTAGAACACTTAGACTTACTAGTGATGTCTGTCTTCCTTGTGCAATTCAATAAGACTAGCCCTAGGTGCAACTTTCATGCATACTTCTCAGTGGTTCTTAGGTAAGTCAAGGTATGCACATCATATGATAGACACTGTCTACTCCAAACTTTTCTAGATAAGGCCTCCCTACACAACTCGTTCATCCAAATTCATAGATAGTACCGCTGGTGCGTTAGTCAGACAAAAGATGGTCATTTCCTGTTGTAGTAACTCGAAATGTCCATAAGTCCATAAAGAGTTCTAAACGCGGTCTTTGGAATATCATCCTCATGCACTATTAGTTGGTGGTATCCGGACCTAAGATCTATCTTAGAGAAGTACTGCGATCCTTGCAACTGATCGAATAGGTCGTCTATCATAGGGAGTGGATAACGGTTCTTAATGTTTAACTTGTTCAGCTCTCTATAATCAATGCACATCCTAAAGGAACCATCCTTCTTCTTAACAAATAATACCGGTGCTCCCTATGGCGACGAGCTTGGTAGAATGAAACCCTTCTCTTGGAGTTCTTTGAGTTGACCCAACAACTCCTCCATTTCAAAAATCGGTAGGGAGATTTCACGACCGGTATTGCTCTAGGGACTAAGGTGTCGCCACTGATTTGTGTGAACGATATTACTAAATACGCGTGAGTCGTGATACGTTTATAACTACATTGGCCACCGTATTTATACTCGTACCCTTTCCCAGTTGTACCCAGTATTGAGCTCACACATTTCAATGATTGACTTTTCTAGTACGATATACTATATAACCATAGAAGCAAGTATAAGCGGAACACCGTGGACATAGATCCTATAACGCAACTATATGAAGGTTCCTAGGTTATAGTCTAGGCCAAACCACCTAGTTCTCTATAACCTTGGCTTTGATTACCAATCTGTCACACCCGACATAGGCGGAAACACGGGCATGCGACGAAGAATGATTAATCATAACACAAGATACATGATAGAGAAAACTAAAATGCATTAATGAAAAGTGTCATGATGATCTTCCACCTCAAGTACAGACCTGAGTGAAGTCCCAACAAGAACACATCACATAGTCACCAATTATTACAACACGCAGGGGTCCATACTAGTCTTGAACAAAAACCTCAAAGTACTAAGTCAAAACAAACACCAATGCAAGACCTCTCAATACATGATCAATACAGGATACTCTTAAAGTCTGCTAGCTCACATCACAACCTTACTGATCATTAACTTCACTAGAAAATGAT
>BQNB010148778.1:0-16255 GCA_026074375.1 Tanacetum coccineum | reverse complement strand
AGTACTTTGATGGCAGTGCTTTCAATACTTGATAGAGATGACATCTGTGCTATATATCAACTTGTGATGAACAGATACCAAGATGAGACACCTGAAGGATTTGACAAAATACTTTGGGGAGATTTGATAATCATGTTCAATCAAAGTGGAAATGATGAGTTTTGGAATGCACAGCAAAATTGGAAGATAGTGAGCTGGAAGCTACATAGTTCTTCAGGGATACACACTATAATGACTGATGAAGGAATAGTCATTCATATGCTTGTAGAGAATAAGTATCCTTTGAAAAAGGAAGTGCTGTCACAATTGCTTAAGTTGAAGTTAGAAACTGAAGAAGACAGTACTATGGCTTTGGAACTGATTAGATTTGTCAAGAAGCAGATTGCAGAGTTAGAACCTGAAGACTCTGATGGAGATGAGAAGGATCTTTGAGTGTTGGTTCTAAGACCACACAACAAATGGTCATCAGTTCACCATGCTTAACAGGCATAAGAACTGGCTAGTCCATAAGCAAACGGCTTGTGGTAAAGACTTCTCAAATCCGTTTATGGTTGACAATTTACCAAAAATTGTAGGGTTTTCAACTCACCTTGCTTCATGGTTAAGAGTTGGCTAGTCCAGGATCAAACAGTTCCTGGTAAAGACTAATCAAATCTGTTGATAGCTGATAGTTTGCTAAAAACTATATGGTTATCAATGCACCATGTTATGGCAATGAAGCATTGACTAGTCCAAAAGCAAACGGCTTTTGGTAAAGACAAGTCAAATCCGTTGATAGTTGGTAGTTTACTCAAAACTACAAGGTAATCAATTCACCTTGTTGTTTACAATGAAGAATTGGCTATCCCAGAGCAAACGGCTACTGGTAAAGGAATACCAAATCCGTTAATGGCTGGTAGTTTGCCAAAAACTATAAAGCCAACTGAGTTGGATGTTGCTGTGTTGCTGAAAAGACAAGTTGCTGATGAAGATGGATAGCTGAAGATATAAAAAATTATTAAAGATCAAGATCAAGATTTGACAAAGTGTTTGGATACATCCTCCAAGAGCTTAAGAAGAATAAACTGAAGAAACATGAAGTTAAACAAGTTCAACAATCATGTTTAGGGGAGGATTGTTGGGAATTATGCATTCTTGACTTAGTACCGTTAGTTATATTAGTTAATACCGATAGTTGTAATTAGTACTGACAGTACAAAATAGTTAGTACTGATCAATTAGTTAGTACTGATAGTATAAAATAGTTAGTACCGTTTAAGAGATATGCATAAGATATTATAGGAAAAGATATGCATTATCTTTTACGCATTTTGTAAGTCTGTTAAGGTTTATCCTTGGTAACCCTACGGCATTAGAGAAGATAGATATCTCATATACAATCTCATATCTCATAGTTAGTAATTTGTAATTGTTTTAGCAGATTAATACAAAAGTTTAGTTATCTATATTCATTGTTCTTCTTAGCATTATAAGTTAGTTTCCGCATAACTTATAGTGTTTATAGTCATTGTTTCTCCTGTAGTTTGTGTGGATCTATCCATAGTGGCTACAACCCTTAACAAGGTAGAAATATCTATATTCAAAGGGATCTACAGCTTGTTCCCCCTACACTTATTTTGAACGTTGTCCCCAATGTTCTTAAAGTACTCAAATAAACAGATAAAGGGAAAAGAAAAAGGTAAAAGAAACTAGTACGACCCTGGTTTTGCTCAATAATGGAGAAGGAAAAAAATGATAAGTTGGCTAAATCATCGTCCAAGAATCGTCCACCTGAAACTCCTAAGAACTCTCGGGCTTCTCCTCATCAAATGTAACCTGCAAATCAAAGACAAGAAACAATACACCTAGAAAAATTGGCGGGATAATAATATACAATGATATGATTAGGGTTTTGACACTACGAAAGCAATAAAGATAGGTGAATATGTTAATGTAATCGTGGTTTTCTGCAAGTTTTAGGAAAATTACAAATTATGGAAATTATACAAAATTAATTTTTCAAAAATAATAAAAATTCAAATTTTACAGTTCTAGAGACGCGACGCCGTCAGGATAAATCCTGACGCCGCCTCCAGGGACTGTGAAAATTCACATTCTTTTTTCTTGGAAAAATTTATGCACACAATTCCTATTAGTTATATCCTGGAAAAATACTACATAAACCATGAAAATTATTAGCACAAACATATTACTCTAACAAACATCACACAAGACACAAAAGGCACTCCTAAAATATGAGAAAATAAAATGGATTGGGTTGCCTCCCAATAAGCGCTTTTCTTTATTTAACGAGTCTTATAGCTAGACTCGGAGTCACACTCCTTATGTGACTCCTTCTTCGTCACTTACATCACATCCTCTATTTTCAGACATAGAACCCTTATTGTCAAATATCGTACTTCTCCACTGGTTGAATTCCGTCTCTTTCTCTTGGATTTATTTGAATCTTTCCTCCTACTCCAAAATCAGCCTACTAACGGTATTTGTGAGGGTTTTGGCATCTAAATCATCCTTGGTATTCTTCTTTGTTTCACTAAGGAGTGCAGGGACCTTAACGAAATCTATCTTTTTTTGCTAGATTTTAGAGTTATCGTACCCTCATACAATCTAATCACTGCCTTAGCCTTTGTTAACAATGGTGTTCCTAAAATAAAAGGCTATTCTTATCTTCCTTTATGTCTAAAATCACAAAATCTATGGGGTACACGTAGCCGGCCATTTCAGTCAACATGTCCACGACTATTCCTAACAAGTAAATATATGAGTGGCTAGCTAGATAAAGTCTAACATCGGTTCCTACAGGCTCTTTGTTGGTCAGTCTACTGTAGAAGGACATGGAAATTATGTTCACATCAGACCCTTGGTCGATCAAAGCATTCATGTACTTTATTCCTCCTATGCTACAAGGTATCAAAAAATTACCCTCCATGACGTCCTTCTTTACTAACTTTTTCTGTAGGATTGCATTGTACACCGATCCTGTGGGTAAATAATTGTGGGTCTCATTGTCTGTCTTACCCAAACGTGTGGTTAGCAAGGAGTCATTGTACTTGTGGTTATCTACAAGACCCTTGATTAGTTCCTTGTTGATTTCATGTTTTAGGTAATACCCTATGGGTTATGCCTAGGCATCTCCACTAGTTCCTTGATTCCTTCTCCCGTTATCTCCTCCTTTATACTCCTAATTGCCTTATTATTAGTTTCGTTTTCCACTTATTTCTTCATATCGACTACTTCTCCAGGCTCTACTGCATTTAATTCACTAAGTTCTATAACATTTTTATCAACAACCTCGTTGTTTTTAGTGTTCTTATCCTTCTTTATTTTAACAAGGGAGATGTCGTTAACGTTCTTAGTGACGGGGTGTTTAGCTTCTTGTCTTACCAATACCTTTTCCATCGTCCTACTTACTGTAAGTTCTTTCAAAAGGCCATATATTTCCGCCATTATGCCGTTGATTTCCTCTCTTTGTTTAAAGATGGCTTCTTCGAACCTTTCCATCCTTTCTGTATGTGCCGCCATGTAGCCTTGTATTCAGGCTTCGAAGCTAGGTTTAAATGTTTGGTTTTGAGGATATGGATGGGCATGTTTTGAAAAAGTGAAAGAATTTTTCCTTGGTGACTCGTTAAAGTATTGTGAGCATAGATTTGAAGAAATCACCTTGGCGTATGCTTGAGGAATGCGCATTGAGATTGTTTCAAGTGCTGTCCTTGGTCCTTTTAGCAAGTAGCTAATTTGGTCTTCAAGTTCAAGAAGTCATTGGTCAGGCGTTTTTGGTGTATTCTAAGGCAAATAAATTGCCTTGACCGGTTTTGGCTAAGTCTCTTAGATCATCCCAGCCCTCATGGTCGTAAAGAGCGAGATTCTCTATGATTTCCCAATATTCTTCGACATTCTTATTGCGGAGCTTGCTGCCGGCGGTGTGGTCAATTTCACTTTTAAGGTGAAAAGAGACGTGATCGTAGAAAATCCGGATTTGGAACCAAAGATAGATGCCAAGACGTTATTGAGTTAGTCCTTGAAACGATTCCATGCTTCAGAGAAAGATTCACTTGATGTTGTTAGAACATCAAGATGTAATTTAGAAGTATAGAAGTCCTTCTAGGTGGAAAGAATTGAGCAAGGAAATGGGTAGTAAGATCCTCCCAAGTGGAGATGGATCCTACAGGAAGACGTTTAAGCAAATTGCTAGCTTGATCACAATGGGAAAATTAAAATAAACGCAGGCGCGTCCTTTCCCTATTTTCAACATCAAGGTCAAGTGAGTCCACAAGTTTTAAAAAATCCTTAAGATGTTGGTTTGGATCCTCGAATCGAAGTCCGTTGAATGAGCATCCGTTTTGCACAAACCGGATGGTGTTGGATCTTAGAGGTACCACATTGTTCCCATTGGGGAGCTCAATGGTGTTTCGATAGCCCTCGTGGCTAGGTTTGGAGTAATCTCCAAGAGTATGGATAGGATTTTTGTTTTCCATGGAGGTCAACAAAAAAGATTTACGAAACAAATAACATAAAGAAAAGATAGACTATAAGAAAACTAAATGACAGAAATTAAAATCTTACTTGATAGGAATCAAGCGAGTAGACCTAAGGTAAATTCAATTTGAAACCTATATTATTCCCTACGCAGTGGTGCCAAAAGCTTGATGTGGTCATTGTAAACACACCATGTTTTACAACTCCCTAGGCAGAGTACCTAATCGTAGCAGTGTAGTACCATAAGGACTCAAGGGTTGTTATCGTTCTCTAAGGGAATAGCGTGTGAAGGTTCGAATTAAACCTAACTAAGATCTAAGGGATTGAAAGAAGATTGTTTTTATATGTTATATTTTTAGAAAGCAACTAAAATTCTAGTTTTAAGGTGGGTTTTGGTTTTAAACTAATTAAATTATAATTGAATCTAAACTAAATTTAGTGAGAACTCGTATGGGTAAATAAACGTATTTACTTAATCATGCACTAATCCTTAGTTTGCTTCTCCTAATCATATTGCTTTGTCACACTTGTGATGATGTGTGTACGTATTTCCTAAGTCATGAACGAATTACACAAATTCTCCGTCTATGTAATATTCCCTTAAGGCAACGACATGTAAGGTAGTATGAAGACTATTATAAGGCCCCAAAAGTACATTACTTGCAATAAAACACTTAAGAGGGATCAACCATATTAGGGGTAAGGTAGTATGAAGACTGTTACCGATGGTATCCTTTCTACACAATCGCGTTTCCCTAGACGTCTATGCTAATATAATATTTTATAGCCAGTTTTCTAGAGCCTAAAGCGCATATCCATTACAAGAAGCAATACTAAAAGGATCTGCACACTAAGTTTCATGCAATCATAAGTAAATACTAATAGATCTAGCCTAGCATGTTAAAAAGCAGCAAAGAACAGTAATTAATCAGACAACACATAGACATATTGAAAGATTAAGGGATAAATGACTTCACTTGATTAAAACATTAGTATAAGACTGATACAAGAGGGTTTTCACACTCTAAAAACAACCTTAAAATCTGTTAAACCCAAACCCTAAGTATTTAGTTTGAATCCTAAAAGTTCTATACTAAAACCCTAAAAACGAGTTTGTATATATAGGAAATAGGCTATGACGGCGTCGCAAGAATCCTAACGCCATCGCTTCGCCTAATCTTCTAGGGTTTCATTGAGGCGGTTACGTTCTAAAGCCATTACAAAGGTCTTGACAACGTCGCTTGTAAGTGCAGACGGCGTCGCCACTAATCCAAATGCCGTCGTACGCACTCTTTGAAAGTCACTTTGTGTAAAGCTGCTATCTTGTCCCGTTTCTTCCCAAATTGAGTCCAAGTCATGTGTATTTCCTCAAAAACTTCCCAAATGCTAAAATAACAAAAAGAAAAGATTAAGCACATATTTTGGGCATATTTTCATGATTTAGGAGGTTAAATGACCCTGAAAAAGTGTATAAAATGACATCTCATTATCATCTATGTAAATTTTCACAAGCAGGATGTCATCCTCGTATCTTATTGTAAATAAGGTTGGGTCTATAGTATGTTTAGTGAAACCTTTTGAGATTAGGAATTTCAAGAGTTCATCATACCATGCTTTTAGAGCATGTTTAAGTCCACATACTGCTTTCCTGAGGCGGTAGACTCTTTCTGGATGATCTGGATCTACAAACCCATCTGGCTGACTAACATATACTTCTTCTTTGAGTTGACCATTAAGAAAAGTCGTTTTGACGTCCATCTGATGGATAGTAAATGACACATGTAAAAGATAGTATTCTACTACAAAAAAAATATGCTCCCTAAATAGAATCTTTCACACGACAATACTCCATAACCACTTTAACCAATAAAAAGTTTTTCCATAACCACTTTAAATGAATAATAGTTTTTCTAAAGGGTTTGTCAACAAGTTCCAGACTCTGAGTATGTCGAACTGATGAAGTTCTTCCTACATTGCTTCAATCGCGCATGATCGGCCATTGCTTGCCTTATGTTCTTTGGTTCTACAGTACTCACGGTGAATGCGAACATACACATTTCAAAATTTGTAGCAAGTTGTCGTCATGTCTGAACTGGCTTTAATGGATGTCCACGAACTTGTTCTAATTGATGGTCATTAGTCCAATGGTATTCTAAAGGGCGTCTTTGATAGAATTCATGCATTTTTTTGCGTATCAACGTTACGTGAGGAAGACTTAGTTACTTCTGTTACTTGTGTAGAAAAAGGGTTGATAAACTCGCCTGCATTAAAACATGCATATACTACATGATCATTGTTGTTTTCCTCAACATTAACATGTGTTGTTGGAGTTGATGGTTCTGATGTAGGTTGAATATTCAATTGAGGTGATTATCAGAGAGAGCAAGAGACTTAGATACATCTTGATTTCCATCACTTAAATATTCTTCAAACATAGGACTAAACAATAATTC
Organism: Tanacetum coccineum; assembly: GCA_026074375.1. Classification (NCBI taxonomy): domain Eukaryota; kingdom Viridiplantae; phylum Streptophyta; class Magnoliopsida; order Asterales; family Asteraceae; genus Tanacetum; species Tanacetum coccineum. The sequence goes on along the minus strand of BQNB010148778.1, from coordinate 9,326 downwards.
AAGGATTTATAATCATCGCCAAACGAGATTCACATGATATAACATCTAATGGTCTAGTTAACAACATCTAATGGCTCAGTTACCAAACGACATGTATAAAATCACAAAACCACATGCTACACAACGAACAAATGGAATTATTTCCACCCAAGACAGCGTCTTCCGTACGCAGACTGTAATATTATATTAAAACAACCTTCATAAACCATAATCTATAACCTCGTTTAATTAAAAAGGCTGGGATAGGTAAAAAGTCGTCAAAAGAGCTTAATGGCTGCAAACTTAGTAAATCTGACCCGCCATATCACACCACACCATTTGACAAAAGTAAACGACAATATTTTACTGCAAAAAAAATATGCTCCCTAAATGAAATCTTTCACACGACAATGTTTCATAATTTTCCTTTTAACAGTGGTTCTAGGTTTTTATTTCACCAGCTTCCAACCAACAACATAGATGCAAACTTAGCAATGCATTACTGTGAATGCCACGCTTAGATAAAGCTATTCTAAGACCTTGAAAATTTTCAAGCCGACAATGTATATTAGCAACCATTGTGAAAAAAAAAGCACCTCCAAACACCACATGCAATACACCATTTCCAAAAGCTTACATGCCTAAAACATAATCAAAGTGCACAAACAAATAACAATGAAAACAAAAAACCAGAACCTTGATTTGTGAACCACAATCAACGGTACAACCGCCAATACGATTTTTTAACACCAACTCAAATATCCTAGAACCCGAATCACCGCTTGAAGCTGCAGGAACTTAAACAAATCAGCAAAAAAGCACGTCCAAACATCACATGCAATACACCATTTGCAAAATCTTATACGCCTAAAACATAATCAAAATTATATGAATGAACAAAAAAAAAACATACCCTTAATCTGTGAACCACCATCAATGATACAACCAATACAATTTTATTAACACCACCCCAAATCTTGAAGAGAGAAATTTGGAAGAAACGCTTCTATTTAGATATCTGAAACCACGAAACCACTAAACAACCACCACTCCTAACCAATATATGTATATATGGGGAGAGAGAGAAATGCATACACATACAGATGAATTACTCATATGTTACGCACTAAAAAAGAGTATTAAGTACACTTCTAGATGTCGGTGCTTAGTTTTTAACAGAACCGGGCCAACAAATAAAAACGACGACCCAATTATTACAACCCAAAAAGCGAAAGTGACCTAACACACAACCAAACGACACACCATTAACAAAAAATGACATCATTAACAACGAAACGGTGTCGTTTGCATGTCGAATGTAGAATAGGTTAATTAAGTTATGGTAATTTAAAGTTTAATTAGTATGTATTAAATAAATTTTTTGATATAATCTGGAAGTTAGAGTTAAATAAATGTAGTTTAACCATTTCTTTTATTGTAAAATGATACTACATCCGTCCCAAAATTATTGTCCACTATTTTATTTCTGGTTGTCCAAAAATTATTGTCCACTTCCAAAAATAGATAGGGAATTTAGTTTTATTCTACTATATTACCCTCACTTGATGTTATTATTACAAACATTAAAGAAGTCTTAAATTAATTAGCTAAGGGAAAAACTCTCATTATGTAAAAAAGTAAAAAAGAGAAAGCAGTAATAAATGCACTTTCTTAAACTATGTATTTTTTGTTTGTGGACAATAATTTTGGGACGGAGGAAGTATGTTGATATGTATTTTCCAAAAATTAATATTGAATTGGATTTTAGACCAGGTCGATAACATTTAGAATTTAATATCACTTGTACAATATATACTTGTTTTTATCAAATAAATCTATAGTTGCGTATAATATGTATCGCAATGAATAGACATTAGACCATTGGTAATATAACACTCTCGTTAACATTCGGATCGTTATGTAATTTAATTAAAAGGCAACAATCCGCCATTAAATGCTCTGTCGGATGCTGCCGGAACCCGCTGGGGAACCGGGTCGACCCGCTGGACACGTGGCCAGAACCCGCCGGTTGACCCGGTCCGGCCCATTTTTTTAATGTTTTTTTGGCCTGACCCTTTAAAACCAAAGACATGTGTGTGGTGAATACCACATACGTGTTTTATTCTTCTCTCTTTCAACACACACCTCTCTTAATCTTTTGTTATCTCTCTCTCTAAAAACATATCTCACCGATGTTTATTGCTCTCTCTCTAAAAGCAGAATATGGGTTTAGGGTTTGTTTTAAATTTGGGTTGTTCTTTGTTTCTGCAGTTACATATGCACCATGGGGGTTTGCTTAGTGGTGGTGGTTTTGGTGGCATAATTGTTGTTTCGTGTTAGGGTTGCTGACTATTTTTTTGGCGTGATTAATTTTCATGATTTCTATTCTTTTTGTTTACAATTATGGTCTATGGTTCGGGCTTGATGGTGACAATGAGAGGTGAATGAGGGTGTGGGAGAGATTGAATAGTAACATTTTAAAACTCCAAATTTGTGAATACTGCTCTTTGTTTAAATTGAATTGAATGAGTAATTAAACAGCAGGTTCATAACTTTGCAGGCATGGCGGATTTAATCTTGAGATTGTCCATATCTTGGCGGGCCAGGTTATTGATTCTGCAACCATGGCGGATAAATTTATAACATACATTGTTAGTTTGTCATCTTATTTGAAAGTTTCCACATGTCTAGGCAAGCTTATGCTTCTTTGATGCCACACATACTTTGTTGCCGCTATCCATTGCGTGTGACGATGGTGATGGGTGTGTGACGATGGATATAGGCTGACAAGCTGCATCATATATTGACGACACAGCCACACTCGAGTTGTGGTTTGGGACACGCTAGGTGTTTGGTGTTAATTCTATATTTGTACTTTCAGGTTCATGCTTGCTTATACATTCGACTTACGGTTTTTTGATGCCACCGATCACTTCGTCACCGCTACTAATGGCGTGTGGTGATAGTGATGGGTGTGTGACGATGTTGATACCTAAAGAGAGAAATCTATGTAGAATGTGATCCGATCGTGGTTTGTGAGCTTTTGTTGGGCTTGCAACATGGTAATCAAACCTTGATTCCAAATGTGAGCCGAACATCATCATTTGTGTCTATGTTGGTTGGTGCCGCTGTGGCGGGGCAGGGTCGGTTGGATACCCTTTGTTGGTGCTTTGTTAATGCATGTTTAGCACTGTGTGATTGTACACTATTTGCTAACTTGATATATCTATTATGGGCGATGAAGAGACTATTACATTTCGGGTTGACGGATCTTTGTGACTGAAATTGGCTCGTATCTTGGCGGGGTAGCACGTCGTCGTGCTTGCAACCACGGTGGGTTTTCGGTACCAATTTCATACTCTCACGCGTAAGCCTTCTTATGAGAGGGTATGACCATTGATTGGCGTTCATAGTTTAATGTTCGTATTTGTTGGTTTTTTGTGATGGGAGCCTTATTTGGTATTCTATTTTGGCTTTTTATATTGCCGTCAACTGAGTTGATATGTAACTTAAGCATGTTTATAGTTTCGGTGGTGTTTACTGAGGCTCAGGACTGGGTTGGTATCATGGACTGAGTCAGGAGCGGGTTGGGCTAGTTGTTTGCGGGTCGGTAGTCATACTCTGTGCGTTCTTATAAATATAAATATAAATAAGGGCCGATGATGATATTTTTCTGCATTTATTTTTCTTCGGATCATAATTCACGAACTCACGGATCATGGCGAGGCAACCACCCCTGTGGCTGCAGCTACGACGTGCATTTGTTTCCGGTCATATATTTGTAGACCTGGGTCCCATCTTCCACTGATTACCTATGCTCAGAACTAGGTGTGTTATTTTTGTTGGCCGCTGATACGGGATTTACTATTTCCAAGCTTTCAGAAGTGAAAGTTAAGAACCTTAAACCTTCCTGTCGCTTTGGTAATAGTTAGTTTACTTGCAGACTACGTTGCTTGAACGAGAAATAAATATAACATAAAAAAGATATAAAAAGTTGTATACGTGCTAAATATGTATGGCGATCACTGATGGATAGCAGTATGTGAATGGAAACATGGCTATTGGAGTTTGGGCGCACGTCAGTCCATTTTTCATTTATAAAGTGATTGTTATCGGTAAAAAATACTTTTATCCTCTAATATCGGTCAAACAGGTTGGTATAGGTTGGGCTAGCATGTCGGGGATACCATGTTAAAGGGGTTAGTTTCCAAATGTGTGATCTTAAACGAATATTTAATGGTCATGTCGAATGGCAACTACATTATTTAAGTCGTGTTATGGTACATGGTTCAGAGAAACAACTAAACTGAAATGTTTTTTTTAGTCAAAATTGTTTAGTTTTCTAGTGAATAAGTACAGACGAATGCAAAGCACTACTATATTAAATTATTTAGAATCACTGTTTATTTTAAGAGGTTTACGTTGAATGTAATATGCTATTTCTCTGTTTCAATGTACTTTAGTCATGGTATGCAAAATATGAACATACTTTTCTGCCAAAAATAAGTGCCGTAGTCATTTTAGAAAATATGTACGTACCTATGTATTAAAGTCACGTTAGGATGCTTATAAGAGGATCCAAGTATGCCACCTCTTTTTACATTGTTATTTTTCATATCGTGATTATTGTGCTTTTGTGCTGCTTTCATGTGATGCAGGTGGGTGTCCGATCCATTTTTGGCTATTTCATGTTCGCAAGGATTTGTATGTTATGGCCTTCCTGACAAACCTATATTTTATCGCCTAGAAAGCGGCATATGTGTGAGAAACGGTAACCAAGAGTTATGGAGAAGCCAAAGATGTGAAAAGTTTGAACTCAAAAGAGTCAAAAGTAGAGTCAAACATTTGTTAGATCTACTTAGGTGTAATGAACATTTGATTATGTAAGTTGTTCTACGAAGACATGTAATAACGCTTGATGACACGTGTACATGTATGTTTAGTTCCTACTTTTAAATTGTATATTCTATCCTTTTGGGTATCTAACACTGCAATTTACAGGAAAATAGAAACAGGCAGCGGGTCAAGGTCAAGAGGGAAAGATACTGGAAAAATGAAACACCGCACGCTAAAACCACTCCTATTTCGCACCTGCGACCTGCACTTTGTAACAAAATAATAGAAGTAAAAGTCTACCGGAAATGGGTCGGAAAAAATGTACCCAGCCCTGAGCCAACACAATCTGATGAATCTTAATTGACAAAGAAGTATGGTTAACAGATTTGTAATGATACCATAGTAGAAATTAAAAAAAATAATATATATGTGCCAATTGACAAATAATTGTTCTTTTCATCAGCGTGGTGCCATACAAGCTAATATGGACGTTTGAGACACTATATTCTGATCAACTGCTGAAACTTAATGCGACTTACAGAATTTCTAGATTCAGCTGCCAAGAAACAAAACCTTGGCCACAAATTATAGCCAATCGAACATCACACATTTTTTGGAAAAGCTACAAAATTTGATACTATATCAAATGATCGATACTCAGAACATTATTTCAAATTTGCAGCTTACGACAAACTCGACCGAAAGGCTGATGTACCTACTGCCATATTCGTAGGTATCTTAAAACACTGCTTCAATATGATATTTTGAGGAAAGATAACAAGCTTAATTGAATGATTTTAAGAAAAGATTATGTTCACATGATAATTAGCGTTCATAGTCATTATGGGTATGTTGCTATGAAAATTTATTAGTTATTAGTGGTCTTTCTTGAAACCTAAGTTTAACGATGGATTAATAAGTTTGTTGTTGTGTGTCTTTATTTAGCTTTTAAAGTTGAAGAAATACAAGTCCCTGTTGTTTTGCATTGCCAAGATTGCGTTTCATGTTATAGCTTACATTATATTTAAGTCACCCCATTTGCGAATTTGCCACACTCATCATGCAACTTCTCCGTGACCACCTCGCTTTGTGGACATCCGATATCGCAGTTCGTCACTCTCCCCCTTCTCTCTCTCAAACACACAAACACACAAATACACAAACACACACACGCACACGCACGCACGCACGCACAGTAAAAATTAAGACTGAGCATCGGTTCAAAACCGAACCAAATCGACAAAAAACTAAACCGAACATATATCACTTGCCGGTTCTACCCATTTTGTCACCTATACCTGATATATAATGTAAAGTCATCGCTTTGTTAAAGTTTTTCACCTATGTAATCTTGGACCCAAATAGGGCAGAATCCGTCTAGACCTTGCGACGTTACTATATTGTACGATGACTGCGCGTGTAAACACATTGGCCAGTTAAAAACTATTTGTGTCATATGATGATATCTTTAAGTAACCAATGTAGAGTTGATGTGTTTAGAATGTCAGGAAAAAGATTTTGTATGGACCTGCAAATTCAATTTAAGGAATTTTTATTACTAGAGTCGAAAAGGCTTCTTCTATATGGCAGATAACTTGCATAAACTTGCTATACCTTGATGACAAATGGTTTTTCTAAAGTGTTAAACTGAAAAGTAGGCCTCATTAACATGTTGGCAGGCGTAGGATGTCACCTATTTTATTTCATAGTCTGCACCAGTAATGTACAACAACCGCTTACTTTAGAAGATAAGGGCTAATTTAGTGCACTCTAACTTTCGCTATCAAAACGCCTATTGTTCTGCTATTTTGGAGTAGGTCCACGATTTTCTATATGGCTTTATCCAATTAAATTCTTTGATTGTCACCATAATAAAGTTAATACATATGTAAACGAGCTACTATTGATTTTAAGAAACGCTCATTTTAGATACCTGGTAAATATATACTCTAAATTGGCCAAGCCCATTTTTTAAAATTATATCATGTCGCCTTAACATCTTATGATATGAAGATGTTATAAGCTTTTACAGTGAGGTGTATTAGGAGTACACTTAATAAGTATATGAGGTACCTCTAGAATAGAGAGGTGTTAGGATCAGGCTAATATAAAGTTCATAATAAGGTGTCTTTGGATAATATTAGATGCCCACAGAAGAAGAACATTAGTTACTATATATTGCCTCATATAACAACATTACATCTGAGGTTTATATTTGCATGTCTTGAAGTTCCTCATATTCTATGTTACATAACTTGATGAAACATTTTGCAGGTTTTGGATTATAGTTTGAGATACTTTTTGAGGTGACCAACAATAGAGGACTCAAGCTTTTAAAGGATTTATCATTTCAAAAAACGCATAAGATGCTGAAGATGCAACCTGCTCTATTTCATGCGACGTTGACATTAAAGTGTTATATTTACGTTTTTACTCCTTTCTAAGAGTTAGCATTGCGTGATGATTCTTGAATTTCTGCTCATGCTCACCATGTTATCTGCCCCCAACTTATTTTATTGTTGTACTATATTAGAAACATCCACAACTTCAAACAAAGACCGCCGTAATGAAAACGGAAAAACCCGCGCTCCGCAGCGGAGTGCAGGTTAAAAACCTAGTTTATACTATTAGCAAGCAACTAAGAGCAAAAACAAAGTAGGTATCAATGCTTTTTTGTTCGATGATCAACTCATATGATCCGTTTTCCAAGAAAATGATTTTCATGTTGGATTACATTATATCCAAGGATTCGATAGTTATAGGCACATGCTAACCCAACATTAAGCTTCACAAAAATGCTTCCTTGTTTGCCTTCCCCTTCAATTATTCACTTCTAACTACGGTTTTGAATCCTTAAATCATGTTGCATCTAGCAAGGACCATGTTTTAGGGATGTTAATCAGCACACATAGCATTTAGGCACATGATTCGTGACAACATCACACTGATACGCCTATGGTTAGGAAAACTATCATAGTTTATTATGTTTAGGATATGTGTTGGAGTCGTGTTAGGATATGTGTTGAGTCATATTAGGAAAATGTCAAAAGTTAATGTTTATCTTGTAGTCAAGTCAAAATTCATAATAGCCCATAATAGGCTCATGGCCGATTTAGCTATCAGGGTTTTACCCTACATTTGTCTTATAAATACTCTTTGTACTCTTTTAGTTTATAATCAATCAATCAAGTTAGAAGATCAAAATATCTCTAGTTCTTCTCTCTAACATCTTAATAAGCTTTTCACACGCTTAAAGTGGTGTTACTATCTGATACAACCCCTAACAAGGTCATATCAATTGATGCTTTTATTGAGAGGGCTTCCGATTTAGGGTTCAAAAAAAATGTTCACAAGGTACTATTCATTGGTAAAAATAATTTTTTTTACTATTCTTCGAGATACTCTTCATCGATACTAAAAAAAATTGTTTTTTGAGCTACTATTCATGGCATCAGATGGCAGCGATCGAAACACGGAAGACGCACTATCTAAGCTTTTTCAAATGGATACGGTGACCGAATACTAGAATGAGTTTGAGATGCTTATAAATCGAGTAACGGGGATCTCTGAATCTTTACTTAAAACGATTTATATATCCGGACTTAAACTGACGTTACAAATAGAACTATTGAGGGCAAGGCCTACAACTTTAGGAGAAGCCTTTTCCTTAGCCCGTATAACAAAGGATCGTTTTGAGGCCATTGCGCATAAAGAAAAGGCAACTGCAGAGAAAGAGCAAACCATTAAAGAGACATCGTATACCATTACATCATTGTGAAGTGAAGTAGCTTCACTTAAGGCTAAAGGGTCCTTAGATGCTGATGAAGAGATCAAAAAAGCTCATACACGGGTTCATGATTTGGAGAAGCAGGTGGAGAAACTCCCAATGGCGCTGTAGTTAAAGAATAACTTTAGGGAGGCTTTAGAAACCAGGTCAGATGATTTGGAGAAGAAGATGCTTGATCTAAACCCAACGCTTCATGATCTTCTAAAAGTTGTCGTTGATCAGAAGAAGAAACGTTATAAAACCAAGCGTGCTCTAAAAATTAACGATGAGGAATTTAAGAAATCTAAGTATGAAGCGACAACAAAGATTAGAAAACTGACATAGGTTTATGGTGCTTGGCTCACCCTGGCTCGCAACTCGTTTGGTGTTGTTTGAGTGTTGGTAACATAGGTGGAAGGGATTTAGGCTAGAAATGGAGTTGTTGTTTGCGGATAAATTTATGCAGTGGTTTTGGTATAAAATACTTGTTGTCCGAAATTTCTATGGGATATAACGGGTGGTTAGATTCATTTTAAGTAGCCAAAAATATGATAAAAGATTGAATTTTCAAAATATTAACCCTACGAAAGTAAATTTTAAACCTAAGCCTAAAATATGATAAAAGAAAATTTTATAAAAAAGAAGATTATTTTTTTGATTATTTTTTTATTTTTTATGATTTTTTAAAGTTTTTAAGAAAGAAAAATGATTAAAAATAGTAAATGTAAATCTAAAAATCTGAAAA
>BQNB010148777.1:0-16255 GCA_026074375.1 Tanacetum coccineum | reverse complement strand
AAATCTGCACATTTCTTAGCTATCCGTGAAGACTACAAGACAAAGAGGCTTGCAAGACTTTACATCAACGAGATCATATCAAGGCACGGTAAGCCCGTGTGATCATGACAGTCATTTCACATCACGATTTTGGCAATCGCTAAAGAAAGCATTAGGAACGCAGCTGGATTTGAGTACTACTTACCATCCTCAGACCGATGGTCAGAGTGAGCGTACCATTCAAACTTTGGAAGATATTCTTAGAGCTTGCGCAATTGATTTTGGTGGTAACTGGGATACTCGTCTACCATTAGTAGAATTCTCGTATAACAACAGTTACCACACGAGCGTAAAATGTACTCTGTTTGAAGCTTTGTATGAAAGGAACTGTCGAACGCCCATAGCTTGGGCAGAGGTAGGAGAAAGCTAGCTAATTGGACCAGAGATTGTCCAAGAGACTACCGATAAGATTGTTCAAATAAAGGAAAGATTAAAGGCTGCACGAGATCGTCGACAATCGACGAAAGCCGTTAGAGTTCATTGTCGGTAATAAAGTACTACTAAAAGTGTCGCCTTGGAAAGGCGTGGTACGTTTCGGTAAGAGAAGCAAGCTTTCACCAAGGTACGTAGGACCGTTTGAGGTTGTCGAGCGAGTAGGTCTTGTAGCTTATCGGTTGCGCTTACCACAAGAACTTGTAGGAGTTCATGTCACGTTTCATGTGTCAAACTTGAAGAAATGTCTGGCCGACGTAAACTTGCACGTACCTCTAGAAGAAATCAAGATCGACGATAAATTATGTTTTGTTGAAGAACCTATGGAAATCACGGACTGTGCGGTCAAGAAGCTGAAAAAGAGTTGGATTCCTATTGTAAAATTCTTTGGAACTCTCGACGAGGACCAGAATTTACTTGGGAATGAGAAGACGAGATGAAGAGCAAGTTTCCGTAACTGTTCGCGAGCGCTACGGCTTAGGACGAGCAACTGAAATTTAGTAACCAAAAGCAAACGTATGATAATTGACTCTCTTAATTATCTATGGAGTCACTTTTATGTGGTAACATTACTCTTAGCATTTAACGCTTATTTTTGTACAACTCGTGTTTCAAGTCAATGTTTACTCCGAGCCATGATTCTATTTAATTGGAAATATTTATATTCGGATTTAAGAACACTATTTATCCCGAGCTTTAATTTATTTTCTAAATTTTATAGAATTTATTTTATTATTTTTAGTCGTTTTTTTACAAAAGTCGACAATTTTAATTATTCGCGAGTCATGCGTTGGATATTTATCCGTTTTAGCATTCGAGAAAATCGATAATTTCATATTTTAACTTCGAAAGCTTATTTATTTTTACTTTTGTAATTTTTTAACTTTTACCCTCGTTTTGTCGAGACCGCGTCAAAATTAGTGTTTTTACAAATTAATAGTGAGTCAATTAAGTGTTTGGGCCCGAGATTTGTGTAATATAAATTTGACAAAAAAAACCCAACCAAGCCCATCCCATATAGGGGGCAAGTCACCTAAACCAAACAAACATTCCTTTTAATTTTTTTTATAAATGGAAAATAACTAATCCCAAATCCCCTATATAAATTCCTTATCCCACTCAAACACTTCCGATTAAACACACACTTACAAGATTTATAAAAAAATCGTCCCTTCTCCCTTCCTTCTTACTGTTCGATGCAGCCCCCTCAAAAACCACCATTAAAAATCCTATTAATCACTTTCTATATATCCCAAATCAATTATAAACTAAACTCCGTCATTCCTTGACAAAAGAAACCACCATGCATGATTGATTTTTAAAGTTCTTGATTTTCTTGATTTTTGATTTTAAAGGGTTTTGATCAAATTGAGTGTAATTGGTGTTGCAAGGGTTTAAATATAAGTGTGTAAACAAGATTTTGTGAAACAAAATCGAGTTTTGGATCATTGTTTTGGGGTATTGTGGTGTTCGGCCAATAATCAAACCAAGAGGGTTTGATTATTTTTATTTTTCTTGCTATCCCAATAAGTTTGTAAGTCTTTTGTTACCTCTTTTACATCGATCTAAATATATGTTCCATGCATGTGTTAGATCTTGTATTGTGAATCCACGGATTGAGGTGCATGTCGTGTTTTGAGGTTCATTATTGAATTGAGATGATTAGTAATGGGGTTAGGTTAGTTTAAGAGCATTGGCAATGTTCGCGATGCGTGAAATTGAAGTTTTGAAGGAGTTTAAAGCTACCCGTTTAGATTAGTATATTTAGGGCATGTTTCGCCTAAGTTAACAATTTAAAAACTGGACTTGGTCTATGAAATATGATAAAGGGTGTTAATACGTACGTTTTGATATAAAATTCGGCTTCTAACTCTTAAAATGAACGTTTGGCGGCCATTTGAAATTCTAAAAATTATAAAAATCCAATCAGCACTTGCTGAATTTTTAAGTTGCCGCGGAATCGAAAAAGGGCATTTTCATCATTTTTTGTCGAGTTGGGTCTCGGGTAAAGCTAAATAATTGTTTAAAATGTCGTTTTACCTTTTCGTGAGGATATCTATGTCTAAAAACGCGTATTAACGAGTCAAAAAGCTTAGGATTAGAAACTATATTATTTAAAGAAAAATACTAGTTTCTACAGAATCATAAAAGGGTATTTTGGTCATTTTCGGTTAGGTTTCGGGTCTCGGCTAAACCTAAAAAGTTGTCTAAAATGTCATTTTACATCAAAATACTTTAGAGTTCGAGTCGTGAAAATATATTTTAGCGGGTCGTTTCGGTCGGGTCAGATTTAGGAAAAATCTAAAATAAAAGTCAACATGGCGAAATTTTAAAGTTTGGTCAAATTATGTTATAACAAATAGTATGGCGTAAAATATATTAACTAAAACTGAAATTTTAACTAATAAGTTAGTTTTTCACTTTTTTCGCATCTAGATGACTTAGTGGGTAATTTTCATTAAAATTTCTTATTAGTCGGAATGGGTTAAAATGGAGTTAAATCTTAAGGCGTAACACTTAGTGGGTATAAGTAAGTAAGTTTGGCGAGTGCATGGATTGTACAATATACGATTTACATGTATGTCAGAATATATAAATATATATATGTATGCAAAATATGCATTTTCTATTAATTATATTTTCTTATACGCGAACCACTATTATTATATGTCGCGGTTGAGTTGTTGGCATTCTTCTTCCTTTGTTGACTTTCTCAGTCGATAGTTCTATTTATGATGAGTTTCTCGCATTCCCCTTTTTGCATGTTTTAAATGTTTTGGGGTGGAAAGCATGATGTGTCGTTTGTTATGCTTTTACTTTTAAGTAATAAATCTTTTGAGCACATTTGAACTTGAACTTGTTTTGAACGTATGGAACTGGATTTGAACTTGTTGAACTTTGGAAACGTGTTGAACTTTGAACTGTGAACTTGATATGTATGTTGTTTGATGCTTGGAACCCGCCACTACTTTTAACTCATTATCCCCCTCATCGGGATTGAGACGTTAGTACTTATGGATAGTGATATTAGGAGATTAGCCCATCTTCACTCCCCGCACAAGGGTGCATAGTACTAAGTGTTTGTGTCACACTATGCAACTAGAAATTGATTGGATGTTTGGAACGGTTAGGCTGAATACGTTTAGGTAGTGCCTCGCATGAACACTATAGCATACATATATGTTGGCTTGATTTGTGTTACGTTACTTTATGTAACGGGAACTGTTTCGAAAACTTGACTTGTTTTATTAACTTGCCATTGAGTTGGCAAAAAAAATTCGGAAATCAATTCTTATTCTAAAGCTATATTTTGTAGACATAATCCTGTGAGCTCACCAACTATTTCGATAGTTGATCGTTTTTATCATACTTTTCAGGTGACATTCTTAAAGTGGAAACTTAGCGCATTTGCATATGGACATGTTCAAGATGTTTACTTTCTTCCAAGTTGTTGTCTTTTGGGTCATCCATGTTCGGACCAAAAATAACTATGTTGTCTTTGTACTCTTAAACTCGTACTTGAAAATGTTGTAATACGGATAACTTTCTTTTATCTTAATTCATGTATGGTGTTTTATCTATCATCTTGTGTGATGTTTATTAATATGTTACACCTCGCGTTTCCGCCTTGGTGGGGTGTGACACCTAGGTACTCAATTGGATATGAGTACAGCTTATCATCCACAAACTGATGGCCAGAGTGAGAGGACCATCCAAACGTTGGAGGACATGCTACGTGCATGTGTGATTGATTTCTGGAAAGGGTGGGATAGACACCTACCATTAGTGGAATTCTCGTACAACAACAGCTACCATACGAGTATCAAAGCTGCACCATTCGAAGCACTATACGGCCGAAAGTGTCGATCGCCTGTCTGCTGGGCTGAGGTTGGGGAGGCTCAGCTTACTGGCCCATAAATTATTCATGAAACTACGTAAAAGATCATCCAAATCAATAAACGTATTCAAGCGGCACGTGATTGACAAAAGAGCTACGCCGATAGGAGACGTAAGCCATTAGAATTTCAAGTTGGAGATAAGGTTATGTTGAAAGTATCACCATGGAAAGGGGTGATACGTTTCGGCAAACGGGAAAAGTTAAACCCTCGATATATTGGACCTTTCAAGATCATAGTCAAAGTAGGAACCGTTGCCTATCGTCTTGAACTCCCGGAGCATAAGCAGAGTTCACAGTACTTTTCACGTTTCCAATCTAAAGAAGTGTTTCTCCGATGAACCACTAGCCATCCCATTGGATGAAATCCAGATTGATGACAAACTTAATTTCATTGAAGAACCTGTTTGAATCAGGACCTTAATGTCAAATGTCTAGCAAGTCCTATCCCAATCGTAAAGATACGTGAAACTCGCGATAGAGGTCCTGAGTCACCTTGGGAACGTGAAGACAAATGTAGAAAAATAACGCCTCATCTTTTCTCCAACTCAGCATCCTTTGAAGATACGTCTTAACTTAAGACAAGCTCTATTAAATATAAAACGGGAAAAATTCACAACCGTAAAATTTTTCCAACAAATATACCTTTCCGTTACATATCGTTTTAAACAATAAATTCTAGTAATTTTTTATGTTTAATCAGAAGTTATCCCTATCTATCTGAATTCTACCGGAAGCATTCTGGTTTCCTACTTAATGTAGTCTTTCGAACAATGAGTACGTTCTACGCATCGGTTATAATTAAAATTTTAGAATTTTATTCATGTTATACGCGCGTTTTGTTTATTTGCATATACAGAAAACCGTTGAAAAATATCTAAAGCATAATAATAAATATAAAGGAAGTCTTAGTGATTCCTTATTCAAATAACCTTTCCAAGACTGACAACAATTTACCTCTTTTGTTTCCCCCTTACTCCGCCCCCGTCCCTTTCCAACATTCCCTCTAATTTTTGGCTACTATGTCCCCAAGATGCAAGCATCCTTAATCTCTTATCCATAAAGTCAATTCAAATCCATCAAATGAACCTAACACCTCCCTTGCCCATTACATGATTCAAATCACCGTTCATTTCATTCATTCATTTCCTCTCTCTAAAAACACACACTCATAATTTTCCCTCTCCTCTCCTTCTCCCTCTTGTCATCCGCCGCCAACCACCACCGCACCACCACCATCGTTCGACCTTGATCAAGATTTTGGAAGCTCAAGTGTATTCGGGGTTATATAAATAGTTATTTTGGGTATTGTTCGTGTTGTTCGTTAGCTTTGATCATCCTTTTCGTTCATCCAAATACGTAAGTTCAATCTTATTTTTCAATTTTAGTGTACTTCCTTATCTTCAGAAGCTATTTGTTTAGAAACTAGTTGACAAGCGGATCGTTAAGAATCAAACTTTAAAATTTACACAACCTTAATGAGGTTGTGACTTTGGTTTGAAAATCTCAAAAAGGGAAGAAAGAAAATGATAGTTTTATTGTCATGGTGAAACTTTTATAAAAGCATGATTTTTATAAAAGCTTTATACTTGTTTTAGCTTATTAATAAGCTCAACCGAGCTTATTTAAGTGTCTATGTGTCGAACACACTTACAAACCATAAAGGTTTGAACTTTATGCTTCTTTATATATTATCTTATTTTCCTAGCTTATTTTATAGCTTACTTGGTAACTTATAAGGTTTTGAGCTTAACGGGTTAGATAAATAAGCCCAAAGAGTGTATTTTGGCTTTTGTGGGTTTCGGCCCAAGACCAAGCCCAAACCGTGGGGTAAAAGCCACGGCTTGGCTAATTAGTGGCTTATTTGTATGGCTTATTTGATAAGCTAAACTCTTATTTGCTTATTGGATTAATTTTCAGACTATTAGTATACTATCTATTTCGTTTAGGCTTATTAGGCTTAAAAGCCTAATAAGGACCCATTAACGTTTTCGGCTTATTTTTATTACTTATTAGAACTTATGAATATTATTATTATTATCGAAACTTAGTATTTACAAAACTTATGTTGGGAATATATTAATTTGAGGAAAAGCTTTGAAAGTATTTTGGCATTAAAGTCTACGACTTTAGAAAACTAATATTTACGAACGTGTCATGTCGCAATTTTATAAAAATAGTATACTTATAATTATTTGGGAAAAACATATATTTTATGAAACCTTACTGAAACATATTATTTATAAATAATAAATAATATATAAAAATACATATTTACATATTATATTTAGGTATTTTCTTTAAATACCGGCAATTAAGCGTGCTCGTACAAGGGTAACACTAGCATGAATAACCTGCCGGGAAGTTATGTAAATCAACATAAAAACATTTTCTTGTAATATTTAAATATTATTTTGGGTTACTGGGTAAAATGTCGAAATTTATTTATTTATAAATTTCCTAATATACTCTATACTTAACTTCGTAACACATTTCTTCAAGTCAAAACCACTACGACTACCACACGACAACTTTATCAAGGACACCTTCTTTGTAATAAACGTATAACTATTTTTCAAACTCTTATTCAATTTCATATTTCTTTCATCGTGTAAATTCTGAAACCCGACCTGGTGGGGGGGGTGGGTAGGGTTGGTGTGTTTTCTTGGGATGGGGTAGAGGGGGGAACAGTTGATGGGGGAGGGAAGATAGTGTAAATCCCCCAGATTGTTGTGTGGCTGGTTTTGGTGTAGGTAACTTTGAATCAGTCCGTTTATTCATAGTTGAGACCAGCACTGTAGTGCGAACCCACATGATCGTTCTATTTCAGCTGTTATTCTTCACCAGTTACTGTGAGTTCATAGCCCCACGTTTTACTATTTTTACTTTACTACTTTGGGGTAAGAAACATTACTTGTTTTTAAACTATTGACATAGTTACTTTACGTTACCTTTTCCTGATTACGTGTTGCCTAAGTTGCGAATAGACCACTAATGCCCGAACTATCATGAACCTTTAATTTCATAACCAAAGGATCGGTTAAGTGAGCGCGAATGTTGTAAATAGATCTATTGGGACTAATTATCCATATCCGGGTAAGTAGCGCTTACTATATTCGGGAGACACGAACAAACGAATATATACCATGTCGGATTTCACTAGGTGATCTTGGTCAGATACCTCTAGGGCAGTTGTTTTTCTTGTTTGGCATATAATATGCTACTTTAGATTGAGCTTCGGTGTCATGAGCTTAGCGCAACAGTAAATACTTTTTATGTGAAGTTGTATCTGTTATAACTGTCACATGTGTTCTGTGAACTTGTGGTCCACTTCTAATACTAAATTCAAACCTATGGATTCACCAACTTTATGTTGACTGTTTTAAGCATGTTTTTCTCAGGTGCTTAGCTCGGATTATCTCAAGTGCTATTTGAAGTCTTTGTGCTATGTGACATCAACCAAATTTCAAGACTATTATATTATTGCTCGTTGTCTTTTATTCAAAACTTGATTACTTCTTCCGCTATCTGTAATTAATGCTTCCGCTATGTTATTAACAATGAAATAGTTGTAAAACTTTATTATGTTTAATTTATGCAACGAGTAATGTATTTTCTAAAACGTACCCCTTTAGAGGTCGTTTTCTATGTTTTGTTCTCGAGATAATTATGAAGTCACGCCTTCGGACACGTATTCCGTCTGGGGGTGTGACAATTAGGAAGCACGAATATTTACCATTACACCAATTAAGGTGTGACAATTCTATGGGTATAGTTAGATCACTAGTAAGGAGTAGTGCACACCTGCTAAATACGTTTCCCAACTTATTTGTTCGCCAATTTACCTTTACTTGTCATTTAATTTTATTGCTCTTAGGTTTATATTAGTTTAAAATCAAAATCCCCAAAACCCCAATATTTGCTTGCTTTCTAAAATATATAAAAAAATACAAAGAATAATCTTATCCCATCTCTTAGATCAGTCTGTAATTCTTTATGAGTCTACCTTACTATTTCCTAAAAAACGATCAGTTCTTCAAACACACCTATACTACTACAACAGTTAGGTACACTGCCTCACGGGTTGTAAAGTTTAGTGCTTCGCAACCCGTCCATTATTCCAGCACTAACAGACCAACAAAAGCACCACAACTAAACTACGAATATCGACATGCTATAGCCAAATATGTCTATGAGTTTTTGAAATTTTTAAAGACCATGGACGAAATTAAATAATGAGATCTTTCGAGAAATTTTGTTATATATAAAGTGTCACCGTTTATAAGATATAATGCAAATTAGTTATCTAAACGTTCAACATATTACTCATTTAAGATATTTTCTCATCTAAATACTTTTTTCTTCGAGAATAATATGTGTATGCATGCATATAATTGTTAGCGGGACAAATTTTGGGACCCCTAACATTTTTGGGGCCCTGGACAGTCGCCCACCTCACATACCCTCAAAGACGGCTCATGCTATAACTAAGCTAATATGAACCAAACAAAATCTGAAAAACACAAATAATCCGGAGACTCGGCCAAAACGCTCAAGGCGTGGAATGTTGGGATCCTGGCACGAACAATGTTGTACATCCCCGAAATCTGAGAAATAGTTTGAGTCACGATAACCGAAGATTGACCAATCATAGATAGCTACATGGCTCACACGCGGGCACGACAACCATATGAGCGGCCTTTCATCTTGCATCATTTTATGAACTCCGTATTTCTTTTAGGCGGGTACGTACACTCACCATTGTTCTAAACGACCTACACTTTTTAATAGCTAGATTGGCAGCTTATTTGCCAGCTATGTCCCTTGCCATATCGTATACACCGCAACTCCTAAAGTTAGACGGGCAACAATATTACATGCTTATTTGGGATTTCTCGAGGTTGAAGCCAATCGGGGATGTCATTTGATTTTCAGTAGCCTTGGGTAATAACAATAAAAAGACCCCATTACACTTGTCACTTATATATGTTGTTGTCGCACATAGTGGGTGTGAATGACATATCAAGTGGTTTGACTAACGTTTCATGCCTTTGCAGTTGGGGCCGCCATCGCTTTTCGATGTGGCTCGTGCATTTGAGTCAAATTTATGTACTTCTAGACAATAATTCTTAAAATATTATTAAAATCACATGGTTCTTTTAACTATGGAAATTTCATTTGTCTTTGCGAGTTTTCTTATTGTATAAATAAGATATTGTTTAGGTGTATACATTGTCTTGTGAATTTTTTATATATCTAAAAGCGTTTGTTTTGTATTCTTAATTCAAAGCACATAATCGTAAATTAAAATGCTCTGCTGCAACGCGCGGCCGCATCATTACCGGTTCCGTAACATTTGATAAGAACTTATTTTATATCACGAAATAAAATGTATCTCTTGCTAGAAAACTGAGTATTCCTTTATCTGCATGCTAAACAACTTAGGAGAATAACTCAAAAACGAAAAAGTATATACTGATTTAACGAACAATCAATCAATAGAAATGATATAGGTGGGAAAGCCAGAAAAGATTCTCATGATACTCTTCATCGTTTCTACTAGTACTAACAAGCAGAATTATTCGCGCGTTGTTGCGGGTCGTTAATTTTTCGCGCGCTGTTGCGGGCCTTTAATTTTTCTTTTTTAATTTTGTGCCTGTTTATTGTTTCGATCTCATGTTTAATAGTTTGTTTTTTTTTTCTTATATGGGCATAGTGTTGGGCCTCATGTTTAAATGTTTTTTTTTTCTATACGGGGTTTTTTTTTAGTATAATTTTATGGAATTATGTTGCGGGTTTATTTTCTCGGTATCATGTTTAATAGTTTCTTTTTTTTCCTTTATATAAGTTTATGTCCCGCGCGTTGTTTTGTGCCGTTATTTTTTTTAGGTGTTATTTTTTTTCGAGTTTATTTGTTCGGTCTCACGTTTAATAGTTTTTTTATATGGGCTTATGTGTTGGGTTTCATGTTTAAAGATTTTTTTTTTTTGCTATACGGATTTTTTTTTAATATAATTTTATGGGATTTGGGTAAATATGTGTTATATATTTGGGCTTATGGTTTTTAGTGGCGTAAAATGACACCGTTTAATGCGACCTAAAGATGTACGTTTGTGACCTTGTCGATTATTTTAAAGTTATTAGGTATCGAAAATGGTTCCGCGGGTATTCTTTTATCTGAATAACTCGATACTTATGTAATATATATTTTTTTCCCTATTTTGTGCCAACAAAGTTTTAAAAAAAAAACTATTTTGTGCCAACAAAGTTAAAAAAAACAATTGTGCCGGCCCAAAGTCGTAGCCCAATAAATTAGGCCAAACTGGGAGCCCAAAAAAAATTGTTACTGTAGCTAGGGGGTGAAGTTTCCCGCCCCTATAGTATATAGATATAATTTCGTTGTTCAATAATATCATAGCATAGAAACTTGAATATTTTTAGGAAGTGTTTGTTTGAGGGGTTTGGTACTGTTGGCATAGATTGAGACCGAAAAAATTCGTTTGTTTTAAGTTTTCGGTATTGAAACAGTGTTTGACACCCATAGATTTGGACTTTAATAAAACCCAGCATGACCTCTTGGTTTACAGACAATTCCTATGTCCTTGTTGACTTTAATAGTATTTTTTTATGCAAATTGAATACGTGTCTATATATAGCACACACAAGGTTATAAATAGCGTGAAGCGTGTCGTAGCGGCATAGCCAAGCCTCAAGCTTTAGCGTGAGGCGTTGCGTCATAGCGTTTTTAAGGCGTGACTCAAGGCGGCAAAAAATATTTATAGAGTGGTCAATATTAGTTAGCTACTAGGATTAAAATTGAGTAACGGGGTTACTAAGACCGAATCCCATACAACCCAAAGCATAAATACTTGTAAATAAGCTCAAATCCATAAAAAATTTTAAAGCTTCAAAAAATCTCACGCTATAGCGCGCTATATGGCGCCTTATTGCACGCCACGCCTCAAGATGACGCCTTGGCCTGTTTCGTAACGTGGAGGCCACGCCTTGCGCTATAGCGCCGCTATAGCGCGCTATGGCGCCGCTATTTAGAACCCTGATCACACAAGATGATAGATAAAACACCATACATGATTTTAAACAAAAGAAAGTTATCTGAATTACAACATCACAAAGTACAAGTTTAAAAGTACATGAAACATCATAAGTTGTTTGTATCCGAACATGGATATTCAAAAGACATGGTTCTTGCAATTATGTAGATGTCTTGACAATAACTGAAAAACACGGCTCTAAGTTTCCACCTTGGGAACGTCACCTGAAAAGCATGATAAAACGGTCAACTATCGAAATAGTTGGTGAGCTCACAAGATTTTTATACACAAAATGTAGTTTTAAATAAAGAGTAGATGTCCGATAAAAGTTTGCCAACCCAATGGCAAGTTATCAAAAACAGTTGCCCAAAACAAAAATCAATTCCAAATAAGTTGAGAGTCCAAAACAAATCAATGTATATGTATGCTATAGTGATTATGCGAGGCACTACTTAAACGTATTCAGCCTAACCGTTCCAATTCCTATAACACAATCAAGTTCGAGTTGTATAGTGTGGAACACAAACACTTAGTACATATGACACCTACAGTGCGGGAGTGAGGATGGGTTAATCTCCTAAACGCTCTCATCCATAAGTACTAACTTCTCAATCAAACCGTTGAGGGGGGAAAGTGAGATTAAAAAATAGTGTGGTAGGGATTCCCAAGCATACAACAACATACATAATAATTCAAGTTACACAGTCAAGTTCAAACGATTCCAAAACAGTTCAACACGTTCTCAAACAAGTTTTGCAAAGTTCAAAAACAAGTTCAATAAGGTTCTGTATGCTCGATAAGGTTTTAAAAAACATAAACAGTCACGAGCGATAGAACTTTAATAAAATACCATCAAATGTTATCACCACCCAAAACAGTTAAAATATAGGCACAAAAAAGAGGGGTATTGAGAAACTCCCAAATATCGATACCAAGATGAAAGTAACAAGAAAACGAAGATGCAATCTCAACCGCGACCTATTAATTAATAATAAATATAACATATTAAATATTCAGTAATTGTAAAAAATGACAACATCATTGTAATTACGTTATATTCAAGTACGATTTCGTAACATTAGGAATCCATGGACTACACTTCGCTTTTATATTTCCATATGGTTTTCCATTTCTAGAAATTGGTGTCGTTTTTAACTAGCAACTATTATACGCTTAACAACTTTCCACATGTACCTCAACACTTTCTTATACAGCCATATCCAGGTCCTCCTACTGTTATTGAACTTACATAACTATGTTATTCCCCAAAGCAATTTTAAAGCAAGTTTTTACCTTCGTAAATACTAGCACAACTATAAACTAAATTAAAACAGGCCTGGACAAGAAAGTTATCAAAAGTTTGGCAACACAGCACCCTTAAACTTATTATAAAAATCTAAAAAAACACAGTGAGGGTCACAACACATCATGTACATATCTCCAGATTAAATTTCGTCCAAAAATATTAAGTTTTGACTCCGCACTCTGAAACTCACAAACACTTTACAATCCGATTTTCTGACAGCACTACAACAGTTATAACACTTGATCTTTACAAATATTTTGACTAACTACTTTACATCTCTAAAAATCGATACGAGAGCCTCAGTTCGTTTGAGAAAGTAGACAATCGAAGTAGATAACATAGGTCTTGAAGACCTAGAAAATTTTTATGGCATATGACCCAATATTATAACAACGTAAGTAGAACCCAAATTCGGATATAAAAAATGATGCCATTTTCCTAAATATCTGAAAAATGCCGAAACCATGTCTAACTAGAAATGGGCCATTAAACTTTTTCTGTTTCTAAGAGTTAGAAGCTCTAATTTAAACCAAACTGATCATTGTGGCGAATGACCTCTAAGCCATTCAGGCAACTAAAAATTTGCGTTCTCCCACACACTAAACCCACACTGATATTTTTAGTCCAAACTTTCTGCCCTAATTAAGGGTTATAAAACCCCTTTCAATACATCATTATTTTTCACCAATTTCATATCTCACAATCTCAAACTAACCTATACTTTCATCTAAACCAAATTAACCATCCTAAATGATCACATGCATCCTAATCCATGGATTCCCAATTCACCAAAACTAACATGCATGTAAGTAATCTTTTATAACTTTAAAAGTAAAATAAAAAAGGAAGAAAAATAGCTTACAATAGCAAATCAAAACGAGAAGAATGACCAAAGAAACACTAAACCCTTGGGGTATTATAATGTTCGGTGGACTAAAGAACACTGAACCCAAAAGTCAAGGAAAGAACCCAAAAAAAATCAAACATTTGACTTCACCCAAATCTGTATATTATCTCTTTATTTATCCCATGCTACTATTTAACACTTAATTCTAATAAATCCCTAAAACATAAATCTTGAAATTTTAAGGATTTACAATAAATTGCTTGAACACGTATGAAATACTCTTTTGTGGTGGGGAAAGATAAGGTTATTTTTTGTAATCAATTTGGTAATGTAAATAAGAGTGTTTTTGCGGTGAGGATCAAAGATACAATCATTGGTAGGCGATTTTGAGTGTTTTTGACTCAGGACAGAGACGAAAGAATAGAGAATATAGATAAAAATTTAGTCACGATTGAAATTTTTTAGAGGTTGTGTGCTTTAGATATAGAAACTAATACTTAGGATAAAAATTATAAGGAATCATTACTAAGTATACTTCCTTATATAAAAAGAAAAAAAAATGTGTCTGTTTTTAGTGTTTGGAGACTAAAAAGCCGCCTACATCCCTTTGGTGGGCACTGGTTGGGCTATTTTGCTGATTATTTTATATTCAGCATGTATTATCGGACCCATAACTAATCTAAGCTCAGTGTACTATGATACAACAACACGATATTTAACACGGTTTCAGCCAAAGCCGAATAAAAAGTGAAAATAAATTAAATAAATTAAACGAGACTTGTTCCATGAGGTCTAAAATACGACATTTGTTGATTTCTAATCTCTCGAATCGAACTGAAACGGATAAATAATCCAAAGTTTGACTCGCAAATTTTTAAAAACGACGATTATACTTACTAAATCGAACTAAACAAATTAATAAAATAAAGTTTCTATAAAATTAAAAGAAAATAGAATTTATAGGCTTCGAATAAATAACGACGAGAAATATGAGTTGCATCAAAACAAGCGTTAATTGCTAAGAGAAATGTAACCACATAAAAGTGACTTCATAAAAAATTAAGAAAGTCAAATATGATACGTTTGCTTTCGGTTGAGTATGGACATTGTGTGACTGTTACATGACTTGATGTTACATGTTGATTACGATTTACTTGCATGTTCTATATTTGGCATGTCAAGTGTTGTTGAATGGATCGGATGAGTAAGCCTACTCAATTTTGGAATGGATCGGATGGGTACATCTACCCAGTATTGGAATGGATCGGATGGGTACGCCTACCCAGTATTGGAATGGATCGGATGGGTACGCCTACCTAGTATTGGAATGGATTGGATGGGTACGCCTACCCAGTATCTAGTTTTCTGATATGATGATTTGGATTGCATGTTAGCATAAGTTCATGATAGTTTATATTTGTCCTACCTTGCTTTTATTAATCACAGTAATTGATTGAAAGTTTGAATTGTGTGTCGTAAACCTATAACTCTCACCAACATGATTGTTGACGTTTTAAGCATCATTTTCAGGTGAGTATAGCAAAGTTAAGGATGTTAAGATTCGTGTCAAGAGAGACCTTAGGAATTGCATGATGGAGTCTTCTTTTCTGGAGTCTTCTTTGCAGATTTTAGTACTTCAGATATTTTGATTTTTTGTGATGTTTAGTTCGATTTATTTTCTATGTCTATGTATTGTGTGTGCGATTAACCTCAATACAAGACCCCTTTTGTGTTTGTTATTGTCATAACATTTTATTTTCTATATAATGCATTTTAGACATTCTTTGTTGTTGTCACCATCGTGTTGTGATGATACCCATGACGTTACACCTCGTGTTTCCGCCTAGGCGGGGTGTGATAGATTGGTAAGAGCCAATGGTTATAGAGAAGTAGGTGGTTGAACCTAGACTATAACCTATGAGTCCTTCATATAGCTGCATAATAGGATCTATGTGTTTAGCTATCTAGGTGTTTTGTTTTCTTGCTTTTCTCTAAGTTTTATTTTGACCTACGGGCTACTCGATATCAAAAGTTCCAGGAGAGGAGCCAATGTAAGAGGAGCCTCTTAGGGAACCAAATGAGGAAGGGTAGGTAGAGGAGTCGCGGGAAGAGGACGACTCTGATCTTTTGTCGGATGCTCGTAGTAGGCCTGGACCCGCGGAGTCGGGTGACTCTTGCGAAAAGCAAAGTCAAACCCAAGCGAGGCCCAACATAAGTTTATCCCGTCTTTTACCTCAACACATTGCTTTCAATGATTTATTTCGGATATTACGTCTTTTGGGGACTTCGAGACCTTCGTTTTCTTTCTGTCGTTTTCAATTTTATCTATATATAAATAAATATTGTTTTGATGGAGCATCGTTTCTGTGTTATATTGGAGTGGTTTAAGATGTGCAATGTGGTATATGTGCATATATGTGTATTATCATTGAGATGTGTAGTCTTGGAAATAAGTACACGTGTGAAAGGATGCAATTATAATTATAGGTGACCAACATAATTATAAAGGCATCACACACGTAGACTTGTGACCATAATTGCATTGATCGGTGTTTTCTTGTTAGTTGTAGTGTAAGATGTTATATTATGTGTGGTTGTAATATAAATAGTTTCATAGTTGGTAAGTTTCCCTCCTATTTATCGTTTGTGGATACCCTAGATACTTGTTGTTGCTATTATTATGA
>BQNB010148775.1:0-11726 GCA_026074375.1 Tanacetum coccineum | reverse complement strand
CGGTTTATGCTTCTCCTGCGGGTCCTATTATTCCGGTTGTGATTATCTGTGGGTCGGTTTGACCCGGTTTGACCCAATAGTGAATTGGTCCATCTGTAAATCTTATTCACAAGCTTATAAAAGTTAACGGTTGATGTCAATTGTTTGCAGGATTTTTGTAGTCAGTTATTTCGACTGGACGAGATTCCTCATACTGCTTTGGAATCAAAGGTTAAGCTGTTGTCTATTCTGGTATTCATGATGTTTTACAAGACCGTGATCAAGATGGTGTGTAAGATGACAGTTCTTAATCTTACTGTGTTAAATTTAAGCCTAACTGTAGTAACTTATGAGGAGGTATTGAAATCTGGACACAAAAGAAATTTGAGGAAATTCTTATACACTTACGTGTTTCGTTTTAGTCGGTTTTTTAAAGAGTAAAATATTTTTACTTGGAATTTCGTGGCCGAGAAGTTTAAAAAGCGACTCGCCAAGTGGAAAGCAAAAGCGATGTCTTTTGGGGGACGTCTAACATTGGTTAAATCGGATCTAGGTAGCTTACCTTTGTAATAAATTTCGACGTTCGGTGTACCTTTGCATGTGATTAAAATAGGGCTAATGGCATGATAATGTATTATAGTTGTTACGCTTTTCTTCTATATGTATCGAACAAATTTTTTTGCTATTCCGTGTACTAAACTCGATTTTATAGCATTTTTGTGTATTTTAAGACCATTTTGCCCCTCATTTTATTAACCCGGGAGGGGCAAAATGGTCATTTAATACAAAAAAATGCAATAAAATCGAGTTTAGTACACAGAAAAGCAAAATTTTTTGTTCGATACATATAGAAGGAAATCATGACAACTATGATACATTTAGCTGTCATTTGCCCATTAAAATATTGAGGGCATGGTTAATTGGGTTGATTTTACACCATTTTTTTTACATCATCTTTTGAGGGCATGGTAGGGAATGGCTGGATATTGCGTTTTGGGTTGATAAGGGTTTAGAGATATGAGGTTGTCCGAGAGATTTTCTAGGTTATATCATTTTTTTATAAAAGGAAGGACGGGACGGTGGTGGAAAAAGGGTAATTGGGTAAATGGGGTTTGGTGTTGGGAATGAGCTTCGGTTAGAAACGTAAGTGGAAGGGTTCATGGTGAGTTTGAGGAATCAGTGAGGTTACTGCAAAATGTTGTTCTTTCTAATGATCGTAGAGATCGATGGAGATGGAAGCTTCAAGAGAGGTCAAAGCACTATCAAGATTGGTGGAAGAAAAAGTCTTGCGGTTGGAAAATAGTTCTCAAGAAACCTTGTGGAACAATTTGGTGCCTAAGAAGATAATTATTTTCGAGTTGAAGGCTTTGAAAGGTAGGTTACCGGCTCAGGAGAAGATTGACTTAGATTCCGTTCTTTGTCCTAGTTGTGATAACATTGTGGAATTTTGTGTTCATGGCTTGGTGTTGTGTAACTTTGCTATGAACGTTTGGGAGAAGATATTTAATTGTTGGAGATTGGGGAATGTTAACGCTTTTTCCGTTGGTATTTTTTTTTTCTCTTAATGGGTGTGTTGATGTTCCTAATCATTCGAGACGTTTATGGCAAGCTGTTATTTGGTCATCCATGTATTTCATTTGGAAAGAGAGAAATGCACGCGTGTTCAAAGGAAAAGTTTCAATTATAAATGAAACTGTTCAAGATATTCAACTTAAAAGTTATGATTGGATTGTGAGAAGATCGAAGAAAAAACTTAAGATGGATTGCCAACAATGGCTTTTTGATAATATCGAGTTTCAGGTTAAGCTGCTGGGATGTTGATGCATTTCTTGTTGGATCACGTCCAGTTGCTGCTGCGGGTCATATGTGGTGCTGTCCTAGAATCAGTATTGGCGTTTCTATCATAGTGGAATGGCAAAAAAAATCTTCCATTGCTATATATGGTGGGCTTGGTGTTGACATATTCTTATAAATGTGAGAGTCTAATTTGTTCTAGAGTAGTTTTAAAGTTTCGTATTTGGCTCTGGGATAGTTTTGTGTGTGTTTTGCTAGTGTAAACTATCATTTGTTGAAGTCCCCGGCCTCTTTAACACCTTATTTAGGACGTGGGGAGTTCTTGCATTGTCCTTTGTATTGTTTTGTTTTCTTCTTAATATGTTGTTCGCTTTAATTTCAAGTCAACTTCTATTTAAATAATATATTCCATCCTTACCGTACGCATGTCTATAACATTTAAGTTTAAAGAAAAGCCACATGACTTTGTTTATTGTGTAGTGTGGTTCATGCTGAGATTTAACTAATGCTTTTTCTTTTTGCTTTACTTGGAAGTCTTCTACATGTTATAAACAAATATCTTTTTTCTCAGAAATGAGATTCACATGATTTGGAATACTCCAACCATTTTTTGAGGCATACTTATACCAATCATTGACATAATTGCTTTTCAATTAAGCCATCTTTGCATCCTCATTGTGAGTTGTGACCGAGGAAAAGATGACAAGAAGTGAGACCTGGTCATGGGCCGACGACGTCCTTCCCTTCATTGTTATGATTATGCTAGTATGTTTGGATATGAGTTTGCTGACAATAGTGAAAGCAGCCATGAATGATGGTATGAACAGCATTGTCTATATTGTTTACCATGATGTTCTTGGAACATTTATTCTTCTTCCATTCTTCCTCGTACATATCTTCAGGTTTGCTAACAAATCCATGTTTCTCGTTGTATATACCATGATGAAAATAATAATTTTGGTACTTTACATTTTTACAGACATGATGGACGTCCTCCACTCACAATCCATCTTCTTTTCAGATTCTTCATCCTCGGAATTTTAGGGTAAACAATGCAGCCCGAACTTTTTAGTCTTATAAAAACTTACACATGCATTTGGTAATCTTTTTTTCTTTTTTCTAGCCTTTCTCTTTTTCAGGTTTTAATATATGCAGGTATTTACTACAGTTCTCCAACTATGGCAAGTGCCATCAGTAACTTAGGTCCCGCGAATACATTCTTGCTTGCAGTCATTTTCAGGTAGAAAGTTGTATGATTTTTAGTTTTGTCCTAAGATTCTCCCGGCTCTGCCTTGAACCATCGTATGTGTGTTTTAGGATGGAGAAAATAGAACTAAAAAGTTCAAGTAGTCAGGCGAAATTATTGGGTACCATAATAGCAATAACAGGAGCAATGGTGTTCACGTTCTATCAAGGCCCTAAACTTTTTCAGATCACTGATTCATCTAATACACTTCTTTCGTCAAAACCGTCAAATTGGGTGTTTGGAGCTCTGATTCTTGTAATCTGTGGAATTCTTGGTTCCTTATGGAGTGTTTTACATGTAAGAACTTCCTATATGACATGAAACATTTGGAGGAAATTCCTAATTTATTTTCTTAATTTATGTATCCAGACAAAAACAGCTAGAGATTACCCGGATCAACAGACAATTGTCTTTTTCTTCTGCCTATTTGGGACGATTCAAAGTATATCTATATCACCTTTCCTTGAAGGTAATCCAAGTGCTTGGGTGATGCCACCAGGAATCGGGATGATTGCTGTTTTATTCGGGGTAAGTCAAGTAAACTAATTATATTAATTTTTCAAGTTGGGGAAACATGATACAGTACGTGTTAGTAGATTAATTTGTTCCATTTAAAGGCGGTATACTCAACTATTATCCGTACTACCACTATTACTTGGTGCTTGGAGAAGAAAGGTCCAGTTTATGTAGCAATGTTCTCGCCCCTCTCAATAGTTATCGCAGTCATAATGGGTGTTACATTTCTTGGTGATTCACTTCATTTAGGAAGGTAAATGATCAATCTTTTTCATCAGAAACTAGAAACTGATTAATCTATGTTTGTTCATGAATCATGAATTCTTGTATGCAGCGCCACTGGAGCCACAATAGTTGCTGCTGGATTTTATACTGTTATGTGGGGCCAAGCCAAAGAGAAAAACAAGTTACCGCCGGTGATTGAGGAGGATTTGGAAGTATCATATGATCTGGGATCATCTAACCCAAACACTCCTCTCCTGTCATCATCAACTGTATTATAATGTTAATTTACTATGAACGCGAGCATCCATAATTGTTAAAGCATATTGAAAGTTGAGAACTTGAAAGTTCAAAGGTTGACATCAAAAGCTAAAGTGCAGGCAATGTTTTGTTTGACTATGTGAGTTCCGACCCAAAGGAAATCAAATAGAAGGGATGTCGATAGTGGAATTTTGTTTGTTATTTTTGTAAGTAAAACAGAAGTTATCAATGCTTTCTTTTTTGATGTACAGTATTAATAAAAGGATGGTAGAAGTGCTAATAAAGCATCTCTTTGGGAAAATTATGTCAATTCATATTAGCAATTGACCTTTAAAAGGTCCCGAGACCAATCGCAAGAAGAGTGTCAAAATGGAATCACACATAAAAAAATGTGGTTATCGGCTCCACCAGTTAAGATAAATATTTTTACAGTTAATTACATAAATCATATTTGTGTTCACACACAGTTGGCACATTTTATTTTAAAACTTCAAAAATTATACCAGTTTTCTATGTGGTTGTTCATTTTGCATACGCTGGTCTTTTGATCAAACGAACGTTACTTTTTTCGTTAAGTCAGGTGGTGTGCTAGTTACGTGAGGGCAAAACTGTTATTTTAAATTCATAGTAAACCACCGGAGGACGATTTATGTAACTCCTAATTTTTTTATATGTTTTTTTATATTTTGTTATAAATTTATTATTATTATTTTTAGAGTTAACAACATTTTTGGTTTTTGTGGTTTGCCGAGTATTTCACATTTGGTCCAATTTTTCACAAAGTTTCGGATTTAGTCTAAAAGTGATACTTTCATTCCAAATTTGGTCCAATTTGTTGTTGACTGTTGATTTGACCAGTTAACTAACGTAAAATGACAAAATGTAATACATTGTAAATTTAGGTCATTATTTTAATCCATACTTTATTATTATTTTACTTTTGAGTGAAATTCTTACTTTTTACAATTTACCGAAGTAGTACCTCGAGTTGTAGTAAATTGTTATTTAGCGTGAGCCGTCTTTAAACTTAGCATCCGTCTTCGTGTCCTACTTAGTTATTAATTTCAAAAGGATCTCATGTGTTATAATTCTATCTTAACTTATATATTTTCATTTCGTGTTTCCGCTTAAACCTTGCTATACCTTACGTTTTACGTTTACCCATCTACTTTTTTATTTAACCTTTACCTTTTTACACAAAACAAATATTACATTAATAATATTAACAATTTTTTTAATGTGTTTTACGTGAGGCTACACCTTTCGTCCGATGAACGTAAATGTGTTTTACGTGAGGTTATTTCTACGGACCATGGATTATATATGGCAGTCGAGGAAACTTTGAAGGTATTTGGCCAATGGTTGTGTGGGAAGTGTATGGATTTACATGCTGTGAGTCGCGCTTGTCACCACCCGGATGGTCTTGTTCGTTTTTCTAAAGGGTTCGATGACATGAGCGGATACATTGTTGGCATTTCAAAGCCGTCTAATAAGGAGCCCGGGACAGAAATAACTGAGGGGTTGGTTTTGGATGCTGAGCTTCTGGATCGTGTTTTTAAAGTGCCTATTACTACTGTCAAATGTATCCCTCATGGTTGTCGCCTCGCTTTTTCTCAAGCGTTAAAAATAGTTCTTTGCAAGGTGGTTGCCCAACCCGATTATGTTGATGCGTGGGTCAGGTTGCTACTTTTTCCAAGATGCACGTTACACGTGTATACGCCCAAGAATAGACAAGAACATAGGTTCGGGAATAGAAAATCATTGCAACAAAGTTCTATACTCAAGTCACTGGTTACATGGGGGAAATATGGTGGTATTGCAACACTAGTTAAAAGTATTTTACATGGTTCCGTGTTGGGGTCCTTTGGCCAAGGTGGAGGTGATTTTCTAGAGGAGGGAGCAATGGGCAACTCCAACATCAAGCAGTGTCTTCGCAAGGTTGCGAATAGGCACTTTACGGCAGCAGTAAAAGTGTTATCCTCCTCTGATGTTGCTCCATACTGTGATGATACTATTAAATCCTTGGAGGCTAAGCATCCTTACAAGCCACCCCCATCCATGCCTAGCATCACATTTTTTGAACCTCCCCTTGTAGCGAAGATTGATAGTGTCTTTTGTTGCATTAAATCGTTTCCTAAAGGTACTTCATGCGGGAGAGATGGTTTGAGGGCACAACATATCTTGGATGCATTATGTGGAGAGGGGTCTGCTACTGTCACGGATCTCTTAAAGGTCATCACATCGGTCGTTAATTTGTGGTTAGCGGGGAGGTGCTCGCTTATCTTGGCAGATTTTGTTGCGTCTGCTCCTCTCACGCCTCTCTTTAAACCAGATAAAGGGATTCGACCCATTGCAGTAGGCACTATATAGAGACGTTTGGTTTCCAAGGTTGCCATGAAAGGTGTGGGTAAAGAAATGTCAAAGTACCTTAGTGATTTCCAATTTGGGGTCGGAGTGTCAGGTGGTGCTGAGGCTATTTTACATAGCGTCAATAGGGTGTTGAGTGAATATCACAATGATGGATCTCTTGCAATGCTTACTATGGATTTCTCGAATGCATTTAACCTTGTGGATAGATCGGCATTACTCTACGAGGTTAGGGTGAAGTGTCCCTTAATTTCTTTGTGGGTGGATTTTTTATATGGGCAGGCATCGAGATTGTATATAGGAGACACACATATCTGGTCTGCCACTGAGGAGCAGCAAGGTGACCCATTGAGACCTTTTCTTTTTGCTCTTATATTGCACCTACTACTACATAAGATCAAAGACAGTTACAAGCTTCTTCTTCATGCTTGGTATCTTGATGATGGGACCGTTATTGGAGATTCAAAAGAGGTTGCAAGGGTGTTAGACATTATAAAGGTGAATGGTACATGTTTGGGTCTTGAACTTAATATTAAGAAAACAGAGATATTTTGGCCCTCGTGTAATGGTATGAAGCTTCGTAAGGGTTTATTAGTGGGTTGGCTATGAGGAGAGCCGCGAATGCTGTTGATTTGATAAGTCTTCTTCCACAGTTACATGACCCACAAAGTGAGCTCCTTTTGCTTCGATCTTGTATGGGTATTGCCAAACTCTTTTTCGGTTTAAGGACTTGTCAACCTGTACACATGGAGGAGGCGGCCTTGTTTTTAGACAAAGGTTTATGTGGGTCAATCGAGAATATAGTGGTTTGTGGTGGACCATTCTTTGGAGACTTACAGTGGCGACTTGCTTCTTTACCGATTCGATTTGGTGGTTTGGGTTTGTACTCGGAAAAAATGGTTTCCTCCTACGCTTTTGTAGCATCAAGGGCCCAATCTTGGGTGCTACAAGACCACATCTTACGTAATAGTGGCATATGTGGTATGGATAATGATTATGTTTCTACTTTGGCTTAGCTTCGTGATACGATTCCATGCTTTGGTTTTAGCGGTTTTAGTAATAAGGACACCGTCCCCCCTAAAGCCTAACAAACCCTGGCGAATGTCCTTTTTAGCGAAATGGTAAAAGATATGGAAGTTCACTTTGACATGACTATGAGACAGAAAGCAGTTTTTGAGTGTCTGCGCGCACCACATGCTCAGGATTTTCTACTAGCTATCCCTATAGACGGGCTTGGTCAACATATGTCACCGGTGGAATATTGCACTATCCTTAAATATCGTCTCATGATTCCATTATTTCCGGTTGATGCGATATGCCCTGTTTGTCGCAAGGCATGTTTGGATTCCTTTGAGAAACACACGGTTCATTGTAAAGAGGTCTCGGGATTCAAATACTAACACGGTATGGTTAGGGACGTCCTTTTTGACATATGTAGGCGTACCGGGATCTCTGCCAAGAAAGAAGCACCTGTAAACTTTTTAACTGACCCATCAGATGGAAGATCTACACTTAAACAGGCTGACGTTTTGGTTTTTAGATAGGTTGGAGGGAAACATATGTGCGTAGATTTGACTGGGGTTTCTCCTCTCGTGGGGTTAAGTAGTAGGGGTTTACATCGGGTCAGGCTGCTTTGAAAGCTGCCTCGTACAAAGTGATAAAACACGAGAAAACATGCATTAAAAATCAACATGTATTTATTCCCTTTGCGTTTGATACCTTTGGTTTCCTTGCATTGGAGGCAGTGGAGCTACTCATCCGAGTTCAACTGGTTATGCACAACAATGTTATGACACCTAGATCTACGGATGTGGTTTTTAAACGTATTGGCTTTGCAATCTAAAAAGGGCTAGCGACGCAGCTTGTTGCCCGCTTGCCTTCCACCACTATGTAAATTCTTATTAAAAATTATATACTCTTAAGTATATCATGGTTGATACTTACCTTCAATATTTATGTTATGTTTTTTATGATGACCTCCCCTCTTGGGAATACCTAAACCATATTCACACTCTAGTTTATGTGATTTCCCACAAACACAATCATTTTATTATTTACATGCAAATCTAACACACAGAAGGTAATTTTCAAAACCCTTCACGTTCTTCTTCTCCCCTTTGCTTCCGTCAACCACACCACCATACCAAAAATTTCTCCAAGATATTCTACACAAAAAACATCACAAGGTTGAAGTCTTAGAAGGGTTTGGTTGTTATTTGAAGTTAGGGTTTATTTGTTCTTGGTAAATCCTTTACGATTATTGTTCTCTTTGGTTTAGGGGATGATTTAAAAGGGTTCTTGCAAGTACATGGTTGGGTCATTTTGAATTGGATCGAAATTTGTAAGGAGGAGTGGTTAATCTTTATAGTTTTTCTTCATTATCACTTTCTTGTAAGATCTTGTTCTCCGTTTATTTTCTTTATGTAAAAGCATTCTTCATTTTTGTACATTCTGTAAATGAGGTGTTTTATCATTATTGATTATGTATTGGTAATTTATATGGCATTGTACACTAGATTTTTGAGGTTGAAACTTGATTTTGTGGGATTTGCAACACCTTTGAAATGGCAGATTTAGACCAGCAGATTGTTGGGTTATTTTCGAATGTTATATGACCTGCGAGGTTTTGAGAAAAGTTATAGAGACCTAGATAATCATCTTAGCTACGCTTGACCACTCGGATCGAAGCGTATCGATGTCCGATGAGTGATTTATGACCAAAATGGTAAAACACGTTAGAAAATGCACCCATATTTTAAATTGATCATAAGTCCAAATTTTTGTACAAAAACACCCATTTTAAACTAAAAGTTGTAGATACTAGGCTAACTTAATTTTTTCCGCGTGTTTTGGCCTCTACAGACGTACGGTTTAGGAGATACGCCCAATTTAGTGAGACAGTAAAAATTAGTCAAGAACTCAGTTTTGGTAACCAAGGGTAAATTGGTGATTTCACAGGTGTTACGAAATTTTTGAATTGGTGAGGCCCACTAATCTGTAAAATAGACTTAATAACTTTTTCGTAAGCGTTAAAACCGACCGAAGACCATTTACGGATTAGGAGATAAGGGTCCGTAAAGTTGGACGATACCCGAAATTTTTGGCAGCTCACTAGCCATGGGCTTATAAAAAGTAAAATGGACATTTTTAAATAGGGTAATACTAATGATTTAAAATTCTTGTATTTGGGCTTAAGTGTAAAGTGGGTAAATATATTTTCAGGCCCAACTTATGTTTAAAAAGGGTTAAAACTTAATGTACAATGCCAAACATTTTATGAAAATATTTTTATAAACTATTTTATTATTTGTTGCGTAATATAATTGTATATTCTAAGTCGCGGCATTGTTCTTAGGTTGCAATTAGGATTTCTTAGTTCATCTCGACATTGTTTCAGTTAACGTTTATCCTATTGCTAAAAGGTGCGTTCATAGCCCATTTTATTCTTAAATGTTTTATAAACTCTACGAGGGAGATTACATGCTATATTTTTACATTTGGACACAAGTACAAAACTGTATGTTATGCCTGAATATTATTGCCTAAGTCCCACTACTGCCATTTAAGTCCCCATGAATCATGAGCCGTTAATTGCTAGTAAAGTAAACGCGAGTGAAGTGAATAGATCCATTGGGACTGACAATCCCCGTCCTGGCATGCAACAACTTAGTGCCATGTCAAATGGATGCATTAAACATTTAAGGTATCCTTAAGGGAGTTTGGCAGAACACCCTACATTTTGACGGGGCACAAATCTAGGTTGGATTTGCATAACTTGTTAAGGTCCGGTGTCATGAGCTTAGTGCAATAATAATTTGTTTGACTTATGAATGTGTTTTATTTGTCTACTATTTCCCTAAATCTCGTGGTCTATTACTTTACTTAACCTATGCATTTCACTCAACAATTTTTGTTAACCTTTTTAGCATGTTTTATCTCAGGTCCGTAAGGTATTGTTTTGCTTGGATAGGAGATGTGCGGATATCACTTTGGAAGACTTTATTTATTTTACATTCGATGAAAACTTTATCTAAACTTTATGTTATGTCTAAACATGTAAAACCTAAAAATCTCAATAAGAGTAAAATGACCAAAATGCCCCTAATGAAAGAAAATTTCATAAAAGCTTAAATAAAATTCATTTAAATGTTAGAAATTATAAAAATGCAACATGTGACAATTATGAAATTTTTGTAAGATTTAAAATACCTTATGTTATACAAGAAAAATAATTAATAATTATTTATATATATTTAGCCGAAATTAATTAATATTTATGTAATTATATAATACAAATTAAGCTAAATAAAATAGGATAAATATAAAATAAATTATGCAATCTTAAAAATCTGATTTTAATCTATTTAGAAGCCCAAAAATTCGGCAAAATACCCTATTATATTTGTTATGCATTTTTATTTGATTTATCCTAAAAACAAGAAATACCAAAACCCTAAAAAAACTAAAAGAGGCGGCACAAGATTTTTTCCAAGGCTTGCACGATTTTTCTTGGGTGATTTGAAGGTCAAGGAGTGTGGGAAAAATAGTGGGAAGATTTTATAAGGCTTTGTTCGATTTTGGTATTGGTTTTGGGTTCAAATAAGCAACCGGGTTCATAAATTCATAAAATCACTAAGGATCATCCAAGGTATTTTTACAACTCACTTTTCATCATATAAATTCGATCTATGCATAAGAAAAATGTTCATTCATTTTATTTTGATTTTATAAATCAAATCATATTCGAAACCCTAATTTCTAGCTAGTATTGAAATCGGCATAAAAACTATTTGTAAAATTGATTTTATATTTTTCTAAGGTTTTTCATATCACATATAACTCAGAAAAATTGCTGGAAAAATTTAGAAGTAATTCGAATAATTATTGGAGATTTATCATTGTTTGCCGATTTGCGAAATAAAGAGAAAAGGAAGAAATAATTGAAAAACGAATTAGGGTTGGGGTTTTTATATTTTTCCCAGGTCCAATACATGCTAATGAATGTATAAAAATTGTGTAATTATTGGGGAAAAATTCAATTAGGGTTTTAGTGATTTAATTGTTACCCGATTTGCTAATTAAAAGTATAAGGACTTGTTTTGTAATTTCTGAAACTATGGGGTCTGTTTTAGGCATGTTATTATATTTGTTATGATCTGAGAAAAATAAGTTGCTATTTATAGAAACCTGCTATTTATAGAAACCTGCTATTTATAGAAACCTGCTATTTATAGAAACCTGCTATATATAGAAACCTGCTATTTTTAGAAAGTCTATTTTTGGGAAGTTTAATTATGGAAACTTATTAAATCAGGAAGTTATCAATTATGGAAAGTTAATT
>BQNB010148774.1:0-16255 GCA_026074375.1 Tanacetum coccineum | reverse complement strand
ATATATATATATATATATATATATATATATATATATATATATATATATATATGTATGTATATATGTATATATGTATATATATATATATATATATGTATATATATATATATATATGTATATATATGTGTGTATATATAAAAGATCCAAGAACAATCAAGAGTTATGATTTAGGTGCTAAGATTCAAGGTAAGTGTGTTCTTCATAACTAGATTTTTATTATTCATGTAACCCTAATTATGACGGATTTAGGGTTTTAATTAAAATACAAAATATTATTGGTGTTTAATGATCCTAGAATGATTAGGGATAGATTAGATGTGTGTTTATGCTTGTGGTATGATTAGGGTTGCGTTAATTTATGAATTAGGGTGAGCAGAATTTAGGGCAGTGTTCACGAGTGATTATCTCCATGATGGTTATAGTTTTTTGAGTGTTTCATGACTCTAAACAGTAGCTCATTAAATGTACTTTCCAGAAAATCTGGCCTCGAAAGTTTTTAAGGTCGGGAAGGCATTCAAATAACCTCTGCAACAAAACTGGTCAAAACAGTAAATACAGGTCAGAATTAGGTCATGTTTGTGAGGGTGAAACTCTAACTTAAAAGTGGAATTAAACTTATCCCTTCTACAGTAGTTAAGTTCCATATTTCTATTGATAATCCTGTGAAAATTAGCCTCTGAAAGCATGTATAACTATGGTAGTTCAAGTGATATATTTTGGTGTGCAATCAGATCCGAATTGGGATTGTTTTAAAGTTTGATTTTCTTAGGAGTACTTGTGCATGTAAATGGCTTTTAGGAATCAAATGGTAGTTAGAGAACACATAAAGGAACATAGATAATTTTTGGTATAATTTATAAAGGTCATCAAGTAAGGTTTTTAAGTTAGTCAAGACACACTAAAATTCTGCATTTTTGAATAAATTATAGTTAACTAATGTAACATGTTAATGAGGAGGTTATGGCTGGGCATGGTGTCGGGGTGACCCATGATGGTTAATCAAACCCTTAGATATCCATCATATGTGTGTTACATGGACTAGATCTTTTAGCTTGGTCGTGTGTAACCGTGTTTATTTATTTGTATAGTTGTGTGTTGAGATTTGGAAGCCGCGTTTGAGTATTCAGGTCAGTTTCATAGTCCCTCTTTTTCTTATGATTTATTGGGATGGAAATGATGCAAAGTGTTTGGAAATATTTTGATTACCGTGATAATGTGTTGTCAAAGATGCATGGACTATACGTGACTATTGTGTGTTGTGTGCTACATGTTTTGTGATGTGATATTGAGAATTGCGAACTAAGTCAGGAGGGATCACCTGTGGGTATCCATGGCATGTTTAGTGGATGGTATTGTGGCCTAGCGAGCAGGAAGGTTACTTTGGGAGTATCCATTGCTTGGGCTAAGGGGGTAACCACAGGGACCTTGGTACGCTATGAGACATCTTATGGTCGTTGCTGGGTATTTGTGTGATTGATTGGATTTGTATGTTAGCCTGTATGATAGTTCATTTATTGTCCTGTAATGTTTTCTTAATTATCACAGTAATTTACTGTTGGATTTGATTATCGTGTCTTAAACCTATGACTCTCACCAACTTTATATTGACGTTTTAAGCATCATTTTCAGGTAATCATCTTAAGGATGTTGAAGTTAGGAAGAGTGGCTAGTAAGACCTTTGGCTTACATGCGGAGTCATTCTCCTAGAGATTTTATTTATGTCATTTGAATTGTTTAATACTTGGATGTTTGTTGATTTGGTGTAGACTTTTGGATTATGTTCCCTTGTGGTATGACTTTGCTATCGTAATGCAAGACTCCTTTATCTTGGGTTGGATATTGTCATGACACATTGTGAGTCTTCGTTTATTTATTTATTTATTTCATTTAGTTCTCTCTATTGTTGACACCATTGTGTTGTGATGATATCCATGATGTTACGCCTCGTGTTTCCACCTAGGCGGGGTGTGACATCATGTATGTCTATTTCGTCGTTACAGATGTGTATATGTGGTTTGTCGCCTTGCCGGTTTACAACTTTTGGTGAAGACTTTCTTCATCCTAACCTTTGGTTTTACTCGAATGAGGGAGTGAGCAATCACATATGTATATTCCATCGTTATGGATGTGTATTTGTGATTTTGTCACCTTTTCTGGAATATTGGTATTGATAGAGATTAGAAAGAATGATCAACCCTTTAAACCTTAACCCAAATTACCTTTATAGAGTTGTAACTCCTTAGCTTTAGTGGTGGAGATGTGTATCCTTGCCAAACTTATGATAGAATACTCATCACGACTGAGTAATTGAGCGAATTAGTTACATGTTACCACATAGATAAGTTGAGTGAATTAAGTGATTTCATCTTCCTACTTCGTGAGGTGATTGGTTGTGTACTAGTAATTGAATAAATAATTGCTTAAAGGAAAAATACTTAACTACGGTTAGGATACATTTTCATAAATTTTCTAAAGTCTACTTGAGGACAAGTAGGATTCAAGTGGGGGGATATTTGATGACATCAAATAACGTCACTTTTATAGCATCATTTATCCCATGTTTTCTTACCCATTTTGTATAATTATTGCATGAATTGGTACTTAATTGTTTATATTTAATATTTGCAGTAATTATGGAGTAAGTGGTGAAGTTTTGCTAAAAGGCACGTATTTTGGAGCTTAAACAAAGAAATTTGAAGATTACTTTTCTGACAACCTATACGCCGTATCCATCAAGGAAGATACGATGTATCTGTTCCTGCACTTCACTAGAAACCATGAAAGATTGAAGAGAAATACGTCGTATCCAAAAGACTCTATACGCCGTATCCAAGGGTGAGTATTTGAAGATTCTAGAAGATATTAAACATGGTCCCTACTCCAAGAAACCCCCAATACGTCGTATTGACCTCAACCAATACGGCGTATCGACGATTTTCCAGACACTATAAATACAAATCCCTAAAAATGAGTTTAGGGTGTGCTTGAATATATTTTCGAAACCCTAGCCACAAAAGTCGATGTCCAGAAGGCAATAAGAGCAAATAAGGTCAAGCAACGCGCTTAATTCCATAGGAAACACCTTGTAATCATCTATACTCTAATAATCGTTCAATTTTTGGTATCATTCGTTTAACTCGGTTAGGTTACCTTGGTTGAATCGTTTATTATGTTTGTATTTGATACAATGGTTATTGGCTAAGACCTTTACGTATTAGCCATGTTGTGGTATATCATATATCATAACACGGGGTCGATTCTTGGACTTGGCTAGTTTCTAGAGAGAGAAACACATGAGAGAGTTTTTCTAGTGAGAGAAAATGTGTTTTTATAAGAAAAGAATAAATGACTAGCTTACCTCTTCCAAAGTTATAAGAGGCTTATATAGTACTTACAATATACCGGGTATTAGTACCCGACTTAATACCGAAAATCGTACTATTAACTATTAAACTA
Organism: Tanacetum coccineum; assembly: GCA_026074375.1. Taxonomy (NCBI): domain Eukaryota; kingdom Viridiplantae; phylum Streptophyta; class Magnoliopsida; order Asterales; family Asteraceae; genus Tanacetum; species Tanacetum coccineum. The sequence goes on along the minus strand of BQNB010148774.1, from coordinate 12,799 downwards.
CTAGCTATAATAAACAGTAAAATACACGGGGTGACCGAGTCTTTTTCTAATATCTAACACCTTCTTTAACTGCTTATTCTCTACAAGTAATTTAGCCACAATATGTTCCAATTCGATGTTTATTGGTTTAATTATATCGATGTCATGTTTAACCTTGGCTTCATTACTTTTGTCTTTCAAAAATTAACCATTTTGTCCCAATTTTAATTCTTGATTTTGACATTTAAGTTCAAGAGCAATACAATGTGATTCCATTTTTGAATTTTTTTTTGTAATTGGACAATGGTATTTTTGAGATAAATATTTTCAGACTCGAGAGATTGGTTTCAAAATTCAGTTGTCTTGTTATCAAGTGATGGATCAAGCAAAAGACTTTTAACTTGACATTGTTCAGCATCCTATTCAACCCTTCCTTCATTGTTGAATTCGGGTTGCTCAGCATGCTGTTGTCTTGTAGCAGATACATTACATTCAGCAGTCAATTGTACATTAGCCATTGGCTCTTTGTCATATACGGGTCTGATATCTGCATTGATGGCATCTGTATCATTCCCTGATCTGTTGCTGGGATCTTGCGTTCCTAATTCTATCCCACTTTGTTCAATATCCAATGCTTTACCCATATCGACCTCTTCCTCTTGTATTTGCATCTGTCTTTCATTTATAGATTTGCTGAATGCAGTCTTTGAACTGCAGTTTTCTTTACCATAGCATTTGTCTTCCATGACGACTGAATTAACATGCAATGCATTAACAGTATTAATTTGAACATATTTTGACTGCAGCTTCAAACTTTACTCAATGTCATGTTCATGAAGTATTGCTTCATTTAGCCGTTTTTCAGTCTCCTTTATTTCTTTAACTTCACTTTCTTTCATCCGTAATTCACCGTATTTAAGTACTCATTTATCAATAAACTTTTCAAGTATATCCAGGTACTTGAGTAAATTACTTTTGTAAATTTCATGTTCGTAGCCCGTGTAATCTTTGAAATCCTCTTGTTTTAGTTGATTCAAATAATCGGAAGAATTTACCCCTTTTGAGGCAAAAAAATTCCTTGAACTGTGTTCGGAGTACTTCAAGACGAGTCTTTGCATTAACCTCATGAAGGTTCTCTCTTTCAAATTGCAGCCATAACTGATCCAAATTATGGAACATCTTCTTTCTAAAAGTCTGATGCTCTTCACCAAAGTATGTACGAAATGCAATTTCAAATAGTCTTTTGTTAAAAACATTGATCTGATAGAGAGTTCTAAGATGTGACTTGAGCCCTTTAAACCATACCATGCCGTTGGAGTGCATTTGTCTTTCTTCCAGTTGCATCTGTTGCAGCTCTCTTTCTTGTGAATTTGAATTCGAAGTAGCCGTGTCTTTCTTTTCCATTGAATCTGAAGTAGATAAAGTTGTGTTGTGGTTACGTTTGAGTACAAATTTGGTTGTGAATTTCGATTACCAATTTCGGTAAACAAATTCTGGTCTCAAATCCGATTTGGAATTACGGTGAACAATTTTGGTTTAAAGTCAAATTCGATTACCAGTTTCGGTTGTTCCAGTTTCGACGAAAACACAGTTACACAATCCGAAAATACCAAATTCGATCAATACTACCTGATATCGGACAAAAATGTTTCGTGGTCAAAAATCTTTCTCGGACAAGACTATTTTCGGTGAATTCTTTTTCGGACAAACTTGTAGACAAATTCGGTTGATATAAAATATGGTAAAAATACAAATCCGGTTAACTGTCTCTAATTAACAAGGAATAATAGTGCAAACAACTCTACAAACGAGGGATTAATCTAGCAACCCGGCGTAAACTTCCTAAAGACTTAACCGAAAATGATAATAAAAATAAATAAAAACAAATTGTCGTTCAACAGAATCGAACTCGGGTCTGTGGTACCGCAACTCAACCCAAAGCAACAAACCAACTATGCTAGATAGTCAATTGGTTCAATCTTGACAAATTCGATATAAATGCTGATTTTCGGTGTACTATTTTTGTTTCACAATTTCGGTAGTATCATTTTACTCATTTCAATGTACTTTTTCTTTCGTTTTCGGTACTGATTTTTTTTTCTTTCAAATTCGATGAGCTGCTATATCTAACTATAAATTCGATTGTACTACAGATATGAATTTCGATGGTACGGAATATATAACCCAATTTCGATGGTTTATGACTAGAATAAAAATGACCTTAAAACTACGATTTTTATCCGTTATGATCCAAGATTTTTGTGTAAACTTAATGTAAACACACTAATGAAGCATAAATATCAAAACTTTTTGAACCAAACACTAAAAAAATAAACTTTTATACCGAAAATGATGACCTTTTAGAACAAAGTAGTACCGAAAATGATAAAGGACACAAAATTTAATACTAATAAGTGTAAAAATGAAAGTTAATACTTCCTAAACCATAGACAAGATAAACCTTGAATGGAAAGGAAGATCAAACTCACTTAACACTTGAAAGTAAATTTTCAAACCAAAAAGTATGATTAAACCACAAACATACAACTAAATCACTCTTTGGCTCTTGATACCAATTGTAGGAATGATATATCAAACACACACAATGATAGATTATGTAATTCTAGAAAGAGAAAGAGGTTGGAAAGTTTTCTAGTAAGAGAAACATGAAATGCCTTATGAATAATAAGAAAACTCACACCCTCTCCATGTGTTAAAAAGGTTTATATAGTGTCTTACACGGTTGGGTCGCCCCATGGATTGTCCATGGGTTGGCCCGATTACTTAACAATATTTAATACTTAGACTACGAGCTAAGAACGTGAATACGTGGAGTGGCCGATACTTTTCTTGATTCCTAACACATTCTCTTTTCATAACCTTCGAATTTACACCCGAAAAACCAAGATTAACTAGAAACTTCACGGCTATGGACATAAAAGAGCTACACGGTAGGCTAGGCGTAATGGTGTAACAAAACAATTAACATTTAAGTTGTGTGTAAACAAAACAAAAATATTGGCTCAACAGGTTATTCTAGGGGTATCTTGCACTAGAGATGAATGGTTTTCACATGAGAAATGACTAATCAGTGTGAAAACACAATATACACAAAACATAATGACACGTATAGGCTATTTGGATGATGGAGGTCCCATAAATATGGGCGGCCCCTAATTTGACCAGGCGGCCACTAAAATAATTATGGGAGACCGCCTACCAGCTATGCCTGGATTCTAAGATAAAATTGTTCTTTTAAAAATTATTTTGGTTCCTGTCCAATACACATATTATAACAAAGTCAAAATTCCATGTTGCTTGTGACAATGAAGTTTAATACAATTCTAATAAAGCCATTTTCAAAACAAAAGAGTTGGATTTTTGAAACCCAATTTTTGATCAAAAACTCCACCTCCTAGAAGAGTCAATAATAATTATTCTCGTTCTAAAACACCGCAACCAAAACGACATGTTGGTCGACAAAACCAACCTCATGGCTTCCCGTAACTCTTGAACAAAAATTTCCACATCATCGTTACATGCCATGGCGATATTGTGTCTAACATTCGCACATCCAAACTAATTGCATCAAATGCAAGGGATGTTTGGCACTAACAGAACCTTGGTCCCGTGAGATATTGGGGACCAAAATGTTTGAGTTATTGTTGTATTAAAATAGATTATTGCCTTGGAGTCGACTTGGAGCCCGAAGAATGGAATCAAGGATAGCGGATGTTCTAACATATGACGGGTAACGAAGCTCTTCTATACTTACAGGCATACAATGGAGTAATGTCATTTTTTTAGTAATCTTCGCAGTTAAATGGAAACATCATGGCAAAGGTTATACGATGTTCTAATGACTCTCTCAAATTAGAGTAATGGTAGGAAATGTTGATAACTTAGGATTTTACTTGCTAAGTTATAGGACAAACTATGTAATAATAAAGTGTAGAGTAACTTTCTCGACATGATGTGAAATTACTAAGGACGGGTTATTAGAGTCAATAGGTAGAGGAATTAGAAGGTGAAAGGCTAGATATGTGATGAAATTAGGAAATAAGCCAAATGATCAAATTTGTCTAGCAACGATTGATGAAAATTATACTTTGTGACTTCTAAGGAATTAGTTAGAAATCTACCAAAACTTAAGTTTAACCAACATTTTTTGATGCTTGCAAAATGGGAAAACAAGCTCACGCTAGTCACAAAGCTAAGAATATACTCTCAACGAACTAGATGCTTAGAACTTCTCCATATGGATCTCTTCGGTCCATCCGCCGTACGGAGTTACGGAGGAAACCGTTACACCCTAGTCATAGTAGATGATTACTCTAGGTATACTTGGACTAGATTCCTTAAGGATAAAACCGAAGCTTTCGATCAATTCAAATACTTAGTAGGAAAATTCAAAACCAATTAGGTTGTTCAATAGTGTCAATAAGAACCGACCACGGTAGAGAATTTGATAATGAGGTGCAATTTGTGGATTTTGTAATGCACAATGGTATTACAATAACTTCTCGGGCTCCACGCACTCCTCAATCAAATGACGTGGTTGAAAAGAAAAATAGGACACTTCAAGAAATGAGTAGAACTATGTTGAATGAGCAATTGTTACCATAAAAGTTTTGGTGTAACGCCGTAGATACTTCAACATACATTCTCAACTGATATCTTATTATAGCCATTCTAGGAAAAACACTTGACGAACTTTTAAGAGGTAGGAAACCTACTCAAGATTATTTTAGAGTGTTTGGAAGCAAGTGCTTCATTTTGAACACCAAAGAATACCTTACCAAGTTTGACCCAAAGTCATATGAACGGTTGTTCTTTTAGATATTCTCAAAATAGAGTAAAGCCTACATCATCCTAAACAAACACACTAGGAAAGTCGAAGAATCACTTAACGTGACATTTGATGAAACTCCTCCACCCTCTAAGACATCACCCTTGGTGGATGATGACTTAGATGAAGAAGAATCCATTAGGGAAACCGAAAATAAAAATCTAGAAAATATTGTTGAGGATGAAACATTAGAAATTGACGAAATAGTCAATATTAAGGAATCTAGGAACCATCCTTTAGAAAATATCATAGGAAATCTTAACCAAAGAACCCTTAGGTCTCAAGCCCAAAACCAAAGTAACTTCTTTTGTTTTATATCAACTATAGAACTAAGAATGTGAATGAAGCCTTAGGAGATGAAAGTTGGATAGTCGCCATGCAAGAAGAATTAAATCAATTCATTGCTAATACGCGTTTTGGGAGTTATTCGACAACCTATGATTATGACAATTATAGGTATATGTTGGGGGTTTGAAATAAGTTAGGAGAGAAGGTTGTTGTTTCTCGAACTAAGGCTAGCGTTTAGTTTGCTCAAGGCTACAACCAACAAGGGGCATGATTATGATTGAAACTTATGCCCGGTTGCTTATAATTGGAGTCCTCTAGAATATTATTAGCTTATGTTTGTGCCTTAGATTTTAAACTATTCCAAATGGATATAAAAAGTGCATTCCTGAACGGTCTTATCAATGAGGAGGTATACGTGGCACAACCTCCAGGATTCATTGATTTTGAAAACCGGATCATGTTTATAAATTAAAGAAAGCTTTATATGGTCTTAAACAAGCACCTCAAAGCGTTGGTATGATTAGATTAAAAGCTTTCCTTATTTAACATGAATATAAAATCGGGAGAATGGTAGATAACACTCTTTTTCTAAGAAGAAAAGTTTCAAATCTCTCATTGTTCAAATTATGTGATGACATTATATTCAGTTCGTTGTCAAGACATGTGTGATGAATTTGAACCCCCCCCCCATACACCCTCCCACAATTCATGCATGTACGAGTTCGAGAGATGAGCATGATGGGTGAAACTTAAATTCTTCCTTGGATTACAAATTACAACAAAGGGAAGATGGTATATTCTTTAATAAATCTATGAATATTAAAGAAATACTTAAGAAAATTTGGTCTATAATGATTCTAACACCAATTGAAAACCCCATGTCTCCCGATACTAAACTCTTCGACAAGATGAAAGAGTATGAGTCGGTTAGATAGTACCAAGTATCGAGGCATGATAGGTACTTTCGTTATACCTTACGGCAAATAGCCCGATATCAGTTTAGTGTCTGCCTTTGTGCCCGCTTCCAAGAGGCTCCTAAAACCTCTCACCTTGAAGCCGTTAGCGTTATCTTTCGATACATTAAGTGCACTTACGCACTTAGAAGTATCGGTATCCTAAGGGGAACAGGGACCTAGATACCCGTTAGTATATGCCGACTCTGATCATGCGGGAGATTATGTGGACCGAAAGAGCACTAGCGGTATTTGTACGTTCGTGGGATGTTGTTTGACATCTTGGTTCTCGAAGAAACAAAACGCTCTTGCTATATCCACTACTGAAGCCGAATACGTAAGCGCCAGAAAGGCATGTCAACAAGCACTATGGATGAAACAAGCTCTCATCGACTACGACGTACAACTCGATGACGTTCCCATCATGTGCGACAACAAAGGCGCGATTGACCTTAGCAAAAACCCGGTGCAACATTCTTCGCCCCATACCAAAACACATAGTAAAATTCGTCTCACTTTATTCGTGATTAATGTCCAAAAAGGACATTCGCATAAAAAAAGTTTCATCCGTCGACAATATTGACAACATTCTTACTAAACCTCTTATAGTGAATCGTTTAACTATCTACGTCTGGGTTTAGGATTGATGGTACACATTACATTAAACATATTAGTCCGCTTCTCTTCTTTCTGTCTCTATTCTTGTCCGTATTCCATTCCGTGACAACTTAAATACTTCATCCGAAGTACTTTAAGCATATTTAATTCGCGAAATGCAAATTAAAATGTCACTCCTCTTCATAAAATTTTCGTCAAAAACCGAGTTCAAAAACCTTGACTGAGGGTGGCCCCCATATAGGCGGCCTCCTAATTTATTTGGGACCGCCAGGGGTTATGGGACCGCCAGGGGATATGGGACCGCCATCAGCAGATCATAATATGGAACACTTAAACAAAAAATTTCAAAACACAAAAACAAACACCCCCTTATCTGCTGCACTCGACGAACACAACCCTTAAAAACCCACCCAAAACTTAAATTCAACCATTAAAACATCATCGATGATCAAATCAGGACACTTATAATCAATCCTACATCACCAAAGATCATTAATGTAAGTCGTTTTCATTATTTTCTCTTCAATTCGAAGGTCTATGGTTCATGAATGAACACCAAAATATTGATAATTGAGGTTTTTCTATTTTTTTTTCAATTTTGTACAATTAAGAACTACTAGAATACCATTGTACAACTAATATGCTTTCCTGTAGTCTTAGGATTTCACTATTCAATGAGCTTGTAGAAAAATTGATTTTGAACTTAAAACCTAATTGTATTTTCAAGTCATTTCTCGTTAGGAAAATAATAAAATTGTTTGTTTTGCATTGTCCAATACAAACCTAAAATTATTTTCAAAAAACACAATGCTTAATGATATCACTGAACAAATATTCGATGATACATAATTCATATGTATTTTTCGACTTGTTTGGATGAGCAAAATCAAATTATGGAGTGTTTGGGTTAACTCTTAGGATTTTATGGTTAGGTCGAGTTAATTGTTACTCCACATTTGTTTTATTGCATATATGCACACACTAGGTACGAACTCAAACCATCAATACAAGTATAAGCGATTAAAATATGGCCTTGTTTGTGTCTTTCTAGGTAACAATGCCTCGAGCTACCGGTCTAGATCATCAAAAGACACGAAACTACATACCCTTAATATTAAATGAATTTAATCAACCCTTGCTAAACACAATGGCAAATCTTGAAAAATGGTACTTTTATGAGGGAAGGATTGTAAGTCCAAATCTTCGAACATTATTAGTATATTCGATGACTAAGTTTGAGTCAATCGGCTTTGATTGTTTGTTAGACATTAACGAACAAATTGTACCTCGCTTTGTTCTCGAGTTTTATTGTCAACTCACTTTTACCTATAATCCTGAGGGTCAATTTGTTGTCAACTTCGTCATTCAAAATAAGTCATTCTCCCTCACTCTTGAGGAATTTGGTCAAATTTCTAAAAGGTCACAAGCCTCTAACACCGAATAATTTGGTGTGGTCTCTTGACCATTTGTCGTAAGTGTTACCAAGTTGGAGGTTCTGTATAAAAACCAAACCTTTGTCTCCAAGAGTCATTAGACCACTTATTCAAGTTCCTCGACAATGTCCAATGAGACTCGTACCAAAAATAAGAAAACCATTGTCATAGGTGAAAACAAAATTTTAACCCGAGAGATTCAAACTCATATGAAACCTTAGGTTGATATTATTCGTAAAAACGCCATTTGTCTAGGAGGACATAGAGATCATGTCTCTACTTGTCTTTGTCACATGCTTTATTGCATGGAGACATCCGCTCCTTATAACCTAGCATTTTTCATTCTCAAAAGAATGGAAAAGACTCGATTCAAACCAAAGGAACTCTTACCTTATGGAATGCTCTTGACTAGGTTATACATTATACATTTTATAAACCTATGAATTCACTCAACAATATGTTGACGTTTTAAGCAATGTTTTCTCAGGATATCAGTAATGTACAAGACAAAGGATACATTGGTGGTCATTATTTTGGAAGTCATGCATTAAAGATTTGGTTGCATTACATTTTGGGAACATTTGTTATGGACTAGAATCTTGTAATTTATATTTTGAACTATTAAAGCTTCGGGCTTTTTGTAAGAAACACTTTGCTAAATCTAATGTATCAGTTTTTAAATGACTTTTGGGTCATTCTTATATATATCTTGTATTATTGATCTATGAAGTACCACCCTCAGACCCATATTCCACTGCGATCTATTTTGTGAGTGTTACAACTACTTTCTTGTGCCATCTCTGCTTCAGCTTTCTTTGAGCTTTCTTTCACCAACTCAGTATCCTTATCAACAAACATGTTGTTAGGAATTTTGTATAACAGACTTAATTCTGTTAGTATTATAGTTAGTTCTGCTAGTATAATAGTTAGTACTAGTAGAAGGATTATCATAGTTAGTACTGGTAGTGTTAAATAGTTAATATTGCTTATGTAATAGTTAAGTCTGCTTATGCAGAAATTAGTTAGAGTTAAAGATATGCATGAGATATCTTAGGAAAGAATATGCATTATCTTTATACATATTTTATAAAGCCTATTAGGGTTTCCTTAGTCTATAAAAGGAACCCTAGGCATAGTAGTAGATATAGTTCTACACAAGATCATAGAGATCGAATAGTAATCATAGTTTGTAATCTGTAACCTAGGAAGATTCAAAGTTTAATATAAAAGTTCTTTTGTGGTATTCATTATTGTTCTTCTTAGCATTATTGATTAGATTCCGCATAATCAATAGTGTTCATTCAGTGTTTCAATATTGTTTCTTTAGAATTATCTAAAGGAGCAAACCCTTTGCAAGCTGAAGGTTTAGATCTATTCAGTAAATCGATTCAACATGTGGTATCAGAGCAGGTTGCTCGTGATATCTAGGAATTACAAGGTTTCAGTTTTCTGTTACATGGTTTCAAGTCTGCTGCTAAGGTTCAAGAAAAAGAGTTGCTTCAAAAACAACCAGTTTAGTATGTATAATCGTTTTCTGTTGTTAATATTTAGTCTTGGACATATAATGTTAGATATTAGAAAAAGACTCGGTCACCCCGTGTATTTTACTGTTTATTATAGCTCGTAGTTTAATAGTTAATAGTATGATTTTCGGTTTTAAGTCGGGTACTAATACCCGGTATATTGTAAGTACTATATAAGCCTCTTCCAACTTTGGAAGAGGCAAGCTAGTCATTTATTTCCTTTTCATATAGAAACACATTTTCTCTCTCTAGAAAACTCTCTCATGTGTTTCTCTCTCTAGAAACTAGCCAAATCCAAGAATCGACCCCGTGTTATGATATAGGATATACCACAATTGGTATCAGAGCTTATGGGATGATTAGATCGTGTGTATGTGCGATTTCTTGCTTGTTTTAGATCGAAAAGTGTACCATTGAAGGCTCCTAGCTCGTTTTTGAAGTTCTCCGAATTTTTGATGTTTGTATTGATAAAGTTTGGGTGTTTCTAGTTGCTATTGCCTTATGGTACTGTGTTGTGCAAAAGAAATCAAGCAAAATCGTTCAAAAGGGTGATTTATAAGTGATTTTGTGTGATAAAAGTCGTTGTTCTTCGTGGAGGGTTGCCAGAATTTCTTCACGGCGGTTTGCTTAAATATAATATTTTATTAAGTAGGTTACCAACCCTCTGACACACGGCGGGTTGCTTAGGTGGCGAGTTGCTCAAGAGGCGAGTTGCTTTATACTAAGCAGCGAGTTGCTTACCAGCGGTTTGCTTACCAGCGGTTTGAACAGGTTATCAGCGGGTTGAATATTTTAATAGCAAATATCTAAAGGAAACTCTGGCGGTTTGAAAACTCAACGGCGGTTTGATTAAAATATAGACGGCGGTTTGTATTCTTTCTTCGCGGCGGGTTGCTTGGCAGCGAGTTGTGTTCGGCGAGTTGCCTTAAAATTCCATCAGCGAGTTGCCTTATTTCTTTGCAGCGGTTTGGTAGCCTCTGGCGGCGAGTTGAGCTTCTGTCTTAGAAATTTGAAATATTTCAAACTTGGGACTTAATATCACGAAAACCAGAAACAAATACGTTAACCTCACCACTTTTAACGTACACTCACTAATCATTGATCGATCAAAACATATCATATCATAATAAAACAAGATGTCTAGTATGTCAGAAGACATTCAGTGTGCCGGTTCTGATACACGCCCACCAATGCTTGATAGAACAGACTTTGAATCTTGGCAACAACGTATACGTCTGTACTGTCTAGGAAAGGATAATGGAGAGAACATTATGGATGTCATTAATGAAGGACCATTATTGGGGAACGGTCTCCAGCTGTTATTGCTGGAGGAACTGAAGGTGCAGTTCAAACAAGGTCCAAGTACGTGCTTAGAGTCCTTAACGACATTTCAACTGATGAAAAGGAAAGGTATAAGCTGACATTCTGTAAACCAATATCCTACTTTAGATATAACAAAGGACTCTACTCACTCATCAACCACTATACTGACGCCAAAGACATTGGAAACGTGAAGATGATTCTGGAAGGTTCTGATGTTACAAGGATGACCGGGAATCCTCAATTTACGCCGATGAATTTGAACACTTCCGTCAAACAAGGAGGAAACCATTCAACGGATACTATGTTAGGTTTACAAAGCTCATAATGACATGAGAAACATCAAGATGACCCATTTCCCAGGATGCTGCTTAACTCAAAGTTTCTGATCAAACATGTTACTGAGTGGAGTAGATTATAACTAAGTCTAACTTAATAGAGGTTTGAGGAGTTAATTTTGTTCAGCTTTTTTGCCTATTTGAAGCAACATGAGGTGCATGCTAATGAGAACAGAACAATGATGGAAAGGTTCCTTCAACCAACTAATGATCCTTTGGGCACTAGTGTCGAATGCCTCAGTTCAGCAGTATCTAACACAATCATCCAAGTCTCCAAAACCCTCAAATGAAAACCATCTCCTGCTGAACAACTTTCAACTGGACTCAGAAGTTCTTCAATGAAAACTGATTGAAAGTTTATCCAATCACTTACCCTCCTCACTTCAATGTATAAATTACGTCTTCCTCAAACACAATAACTTAGAACGTTATCTAATGCACGGATCAAAGCTTTGCGGTTCATGACGGCCGAGTTGTTGTTCAAGATGATTTAGAAATTTTTATCCGTGGAAGATACCAATGCGAACAATCAAGGAAAAACCATTTTTAGAAAACAAACCCAAGAGGAAATGTTGTAGCTGGGAATGTAGGAGGTCAGAACAGAGGAGGCATTATTAATCCTGGACCAGCCAAACCCATTAAGTGCTACAACTGTAACGGACTAGGGCACATAGCACGAGAATGTCCAAGGCCAAAACGACTTCAAGATTCAGACTACTTCAAGGACAAGATGCTACTAATGCAAGCCCAGAGAATGTGGTGATACTGGGCGAAGAACAGTCGTTGTTTTCTTGCCAGGGAACAAATTATCAACTTGATGAGATGTGGATAATTCACCGAGAATGATATTGCTCTCAATTATGGACATATTTGAAGCTGATGAATGTGATGCATTCGACTCTGATGTTGACGAGGGTCCCACCACACAGACCATGTTCATGACAAATCTCACATCGGAAGATCGAATCTACGATGAAGCCGGGCCATCATATGACTCAAATACTCCGTATGAGGTACAAGATCATGATACCTTTGTAAATCATTTAGATGAGTATCATGAAGTACACGAGATGCAAACCGATGAACAACACAACTACGTTGTTAACTCTGATGCTGACTATACGAGTAATAGTAATATTATTCCATATGATCAGTATGTGGAAGACAACGAAGATCATGTTGTTTAAAGAAATGTATCTTCTGTGCAAAATGATGCATTGATGTCAATTCTCGATGAAATGCATGAACAGGGAGTATAAAGTAGATTAGCAAATAAACCATACATGATAATTAATGATTCAGTGACCTCTGAACTTGCGAGATATAAGGAACTGGTCGGGGAATATGAAAAACGGGCAAATGTCCCTGTGATTCATTCTACAGGAGTAAACGATTCCACTGGAGCAAGCGGATCAAAGCCTAGAAGCAACACAAAGAAAAATAGGATCATGCCTACTAAGAAGGAGAATAAGAAGGAAGTAGAAGTACACCTTAGGAC
>BQNB010148773.1:0-16255 GCA_026074375.1 Tanacetum coccineum | reverse complement strand
TTTGCTTGTGTGATTGAGATTTGGTTGCTAAAGACTTGCTTAAGGTGAGTTCTCGTAGCCCCATTTTTCTACTGTTTTTTCGTTGAGAGAAAATGATACTCAAATGTGTTTTGAACTGTGTGAAATGTGGTTTTGTTTTTTGGACAAGATATGTGCTTATGACTGCTATGTGAATATTATGTGTTGTATGATTGTTTAGATCGAAGGGGTACGCCTATCCCAGTAACTATGTGGTTAATGGAGCGGCTAGGTACGCCTACCCTGGTATGTGTGAGGTCCTGCCCTAATCTAGTGCTCCAGCTGGTAGGCCCTTTAGGTGCGTAAGTGACATATTGTGATCGACTAGCGGGATTGCTAGGTCGTGTTACACAATTAGCGGGGATGCTAAGTCATGGGTTGTTTGCATATATTCACTGTCATATTGCATTATTGGCCACTGTTTTGAAATATTGGCACAGCTTTTGGTTTTAAGGTCAAACCTACGAGCTCACCAACATTATTGTTAACGTTTTCGAGTATCATTTTCAGGTGAAGTGAAAGAGGAATAAGTTGGTGTTATGTGATAGCAGACTTAGAAGTATCCCGTGTGAATTTTTCATGTGAAGTCTTGCTTGTATATTTTATTTGGTTTTAGTATTTGAAAGATTTTGGTTTAAGTTTGGATTTGGTCCCTTGTGTGGGCTATTGAAAATGTAAGAGATTATGGATTTGATTGTGATTTGGGACATCACTCGAGGTTGTTCGAGGTTGATGGTCTTCGTAACACTTGAAGTTTATGCATTGTAGTTTTCTCTATATTGTATCTTATGTTATGATTGATCATTATGTTGCGCTCCCGAGTTTCCGCCATTATCAGAGTGTGACAATTATATTCGTTCCATGTAATCCGCTCAAGTATATACCTAAATAAACTCTGAGAGCATTTGTGTATTTTTGTTACATGGATTTTGAAGTAACAACCCGTGTTAATTTAGTAAGGGTCGCCCCTTGAATTTATAATGCCCTATGCGATATGAGAAAAATAGGCTTGGGTATCACGAATATCATTTTGGGACAAGATTTAGTGTAGTGTTCTTGATTTAGACACAAAACAAGAATCCTTTTTGCTTTTAAGTGTTTAGGTGTTTCTGTACCTTTTCCATGCAGTTGTGTTTCCCTTTTATAGGGAATTAATGAGAAATAATAGGCTTATGATTCTCCTCATAATACTTCTCTATTATATTGATTATGGTTACATGACCAATTAATCATGGTCACTAAGTTACAATTATAACTGACCTAAAATAGGTCAAAGTCATTAAAAATTATTTGAATTTAGTCCCAACGTGTTTACTCCTTGACGTGCATTCTCCTTGAATGGGTTTTCTCCCTAATTATGTTCACCGTGGAGTTCATCTCTTGTTCACTTGCTGAAGAGATTAACCATATGATGAGAATACTCCCTCATTCAGGTCCACTTGATGAGGTGTCATTTTATACACTTTTTAGGGTCGTTTAACCCCCCAAATCGTGTGTTTATGCACAAAATAGGTACTTAATCGTTCCTTTTCAGGTATTTCGCATTTGGAAGACATTTTGGATGAATTACAGTGACTTGGGCTCATCTGGAGAAGAAACGGACGAGATTACAAACCAACACCAAGACTCTTGAAGATTTGTGCTCATAGAGCCTAGAGACGGAATCACAAGCCATACACGACGCCATCATAACTCATCAAGTGACGGCGTCACATATTTCAAGACGCATCAGCCCGACGACTCAAACGCATATCTAGAAGATTCATTTTACGACGGCATCCGAATTAAAATGCGACACCGTCGCGTCAATTTTCTTATATATACAAACCCGAATTTAGGGTTTTGAGTGTGTAACTTTAGAATAAAAAGAGGGTACGAACCCTAGTTCGTTTAGCAGCCGTAGGAGACGATTTTAGGGCCTAAAAACCCTATTGTACCCTTCCACATTCGTGTTTTATTCAAGTAAGGTTTACCTTAATATTCATATGTCTATTGTGCTGTGTGATTTATTGCTCTTACTTTATTCTTAACATGCTTGGCTAAACCTATTATTGTGTTTATTTATGATTGCATGAAACATAGAATGTAGATCTTAGTGGTGTTGCCTCTTATGATGGATGTGCACGATAAACAACCCCGAGTCTTGCCCATACTATACTACAACGATTAGGTGCACTGCCTAGGGAGTTGTAAAACTTCTCGTGTAGAAGTCCTACGATGACCGCACATCAAGTTTTGGCCCCGCCGCCTAGGGAATAGTTAGGTATTGATCATAGTTTAGCTTAGTTCTACTTGCTTGAATCCTTTCAAGTAAGACTTTAATTTCCGCATATTAGCTTTCTTGTAGTCTATCTTTTCTTTGTGCCCTTTATTTTGTAATAGCACTATTAGGTTTTCACCATCATGATGTATGGAAGACCACCAACCAACCCTTTTCAAAACCTACCACGAAACACAAACCTTCCCATTCCAAAATAATATCTTGATGTTCCAACAACATCAAGATGAATCTCTCTACGATGCATGGACTCGTTTCAAAAACTTAATCCAAAGAGTCCCTCATCATGGCCTCGATTTATGGTCCTTGGCTCAATTCTTTTGTGATCATAAATGCTATAGATATACCATATAGACATTGACCATGCAGCAAAGTGGGGAGAACCTTAGGGTATTAAGTGGCTAAAGAAGCATGGGAAACCATTGAGGATTGTGCCAATGCGGATAAACATTGAAAAACCAACTAACACGATTTCCTGACCAAAAATAGCAAATTTGAAGATCTTATTAGTTGAAGAATGAAGTGGTTAGTGTTATGATGACCTAAGTGCATGGTGGTTAGATGATGGAGCCTATAAGAGATCTAAATACAATAAAAGGTTAAGGTCGATATTCCAAGCACAAAGTAAACCCACAAGTCATCCTTTCGGTTTGGAGGGTATTACACATCACTCGTGACCTCAACAGAAGATGTAGAAGAAACCATAGGAACCCCGATAGAGGTAGAACCTTTGAACGAAACAAAACTAGAGGAAGTAGGCTTAAATGGCAATCTCAAAACTCCTCTTAGTTCTAGGGAATTTCCTAGTTTTGATGGACCGAAGCCTCAACCTTTACTCAATAGTCCATCCTTGATGTAAGTCTAGGATACGTAATAGGACCTGAACCACCCATCAAACCACATAGTCCGAATAGTTCTAGGATGAAGTTAGTAGATTATTTAACAACTCAAACACCGCCTTCACCTCACGTGGCAAATTCCCATCCTAAGGGTGTGTATAGTTATTATAACCCAGGTATAAATGACCCTAAGAGACATTATGGATTTAAACCGGGTTTATTAGGAAAAAGTGTATCCCTAGGTGTTGATATTTCAAATTGAGAAATGTTTGATGATGAATAGGGATTAGAATCTAAGGAAGTTTCTCCTCAAATATTGATGCACATGTTGAGGGGGAGCATTTTTGAATGGTTTAAGGCTAAGAATAATACCAAAAGACCGATAATGTTTGTAATTACTTGGAGTTATAAGGTGGTTAGGATTAGGTATTCGTTCCCATGATCCAGCTAGAACTGAAGGGATCAACCCAGGGACATTCCACTAGTTAGTGTAGAAGTCCATAGGTATGATAAAAAGGAGAAAATGTGAGAAAAGGGAATAGTGCCGACTGAGATGGAGCTAGTACCGGAACAAAACCAACAAGGTACTAGTCATGAAGTTTCGTTAAGCACTGAAGGGGTTGAAGAATTAAAAAGAAAAGTTAAGATAAAGGGTTAAAAGAAAGAAGCCCTCCTTACACTTACGCAAAAACCGGGTCAATACATAAACTGTCAGAAACACTAAGCTATTGTCTAGTATTGAAGACAGTCGTCATGGACCCAGTGATGTAATGCACAACCCTCCCCAGCCACTCAAGGTGTCTCAAAAGACTCTTGTTTCATTTCTCACGGAGATTACACTCATTTCTACTAAATTTCTCACTCCGAGTTAGTTGGTATTGAAAAGGGTGGCAGTCTGCTCTAGCCTTCGATTACTAAAACCAAATGCGCACTATTGAGTCTAGAGCCAAAAGAGATCATCCATAAATCTCGCTTAGACACTATTTAATTATATTTGTTGCTCACACACTGTGAAAACAAGTAATAACTTAAGAGTCCTACGCATTATCCTTGTGATTTTGCCAGAACATCATAGTGATACTTATGTAATCACAATGAAGATGGAAATCCTTCCAGTGTCAACATCAAATAGCACTGCGGTAGGTGACTTGTGCGATTCTATATGAATTAAACTTGTGACATCTGGAAAGCAACGATGGTGTGATTCTCTATGAATCAAACTTGTTCCAGGTTATGAATTGACGGTTGATAAAATTTTAAAATGTTTAAAACTTTTGATGTGTCACAAAACTACTTTAGCAAGTGATATGTCGATTGATTTTCAAATCAATTTTTATTCAATCAGTGAGACTTTGTCCCTTTGGTTCACTCTTATCGTGTTGTTTGCTTTGAGACATTCCGGTAATGAGAACCAGCTGAGTAAGATGAATCTAATACTTTTATGTTAGAAAGATTCAATACTGCAAGCTGGAATTCCTGTCAATGAGATTCTTCTTAATTTGAATCTACCTGATTATAGGTCGATCCTTACAGATTAGAAGCATAAATCCAACCACATGGGCGAGTGACAAAGCCATACTCGTCCCCCAAATTTTATTGCTATCTAGATTGTTGCAGATTCATATAAAGATGGAGTGGAGGTACCTGGTTCCAGCTGCTGCTCAAGATAAGTCAAGATTCATAGCCACATGCTCATACTTGACCGATATATGTAAAGACATCATGAAAGCTCAACTACATTTTTCAAGACTTCCGCTACTCTGATACCGTACGTCTTTCTGGAAGTGACAAATTATTAAAGTCAAAGAATTTCAAAGAAGTTTCCGTCACTCTGATACTAAACGTCTTTCTCGTAGTGACGAAGTGTTATAGTTAAAGAATATCAAGAAAGATGTCTTATTCAAGCTTTCAAGACCAAGAAACAACAATAGTATGAGCATGGTCTAAAAGTCACAAGTGCACAAGACGGTGACAGATCACAATATGATGATAAATGATTATCCTTGGTTGATGATCTCAAAGAAGTTCAAGGTCACATACAAGTCAAGCCTATCAAAACAAGCTCAAGCCTAAAGTCAAAGATCACTACATCATGTTCACAAGATGAAGTCAAGAAATCTGCGAGCACAAGACTGAAGATAAAGCATAGTATGCTAGGTTTATGTTTTTGTAAAATGGAGTGACCTCCCTTAGGGGGAGACTGTTAGGAATACAAAAAGTATCAGTCACTTCCATTATATCGTTAGATAGCTCGTAAAGTAATATTCGGAAACTTAGTAGGCCAGTAAGCTAAATCCCATGGTAAGCCCATGGTCAAATCCCAACCGGCCATCTATGTGTAAGTATATAAACCCTTTCCATGTTATGGAAAGTGTGTTGGTTGAAGCTTTTTACACATACATTTAGTGTGTTTTCATATGTGTTCTTCCTTCCACTCTCTTTCTCTAGCTTTCTCTCTCTAGTTCATAAGTGTGTGTGAATTTGGGAACCTACAACGATGATATTGATTGAGCATTGCTTTGTAGAAGACTTGAACACTTATCTTTATCCTTGAATCTTTATACTCTTTTAGCTCCCCCTCAACCACATATCCATCTCTTAAATATTGAAGTAGTGATCTTGATTGTGAAGACTTTTTCTTGAATGACTTGTTGTTGATGATGATATTGTTGAAGTAATCTCATACAAATGTTGAACCGACTATCTTGATTGACCTTTAAGCTTGATAAAGCACTACAGCTTATTCTAAACATTTGATGATGTAACCTCGAAACATATCAATAAGAAAAGAAAAATTAACAAAATAACTCTCATTATGTTTTTGCTTTCTCTCTTTTCTTTTAATCCTCACCAACAATATATACATTTTCTCATTCTATTTTTGCTTTCTCTTTTTTCTTTTAATCCTCACCAATCATGAAGATAAAACATATCTTCTTGATCAAACTACTTATAACATAATGATTTCCTTAAAATTCAATTTTGTTTTGCCCATTATCTTGATTTGTCCCATTTTTTCTTGCTTATATCTTCTCCCCTTTATATACCGATGAGGTGTCATTTTATATACTTTTTCAGGGTCATTTACCCCCAAAATCGTGTGTTTATGCCCAAAATAGGTACTTAATCGTTCCTTTTCAGGTATTTCTCATTTGGAAGACATTTGGATGAATTACACGTGACTTGGGCTCATTTAGAGAAGAAACGGACAAGACTACAGACCAACACCAAGACTCTTGAAGATTTGTGCTCATAGAGACTAGAGACGGCGTCATATGCTATACTAGACGCCGTCACAACTCATCAAGTGACGGCGTCACACATTTCTAGACGGCGTCAGCCCGCACCAACTCAAACACAGATCTAGAAGATTCATTTTTCGACGACATCACGATTAAAACGCGACGCCGTCGCGTTGATTTTCTTATATATACAAACCCAAATTTAGGGTTTTGAGTGTGTAACTTTAGAATAAAAAGAGGGTACGAACCCTAGTTTGTTTAGCAGCTGTAGGAGATGATTTTAGGGCCTAAAAACCCTATTGTACTTCTTCCAATTCATGTTTTAATCAAGTAAGGTTTACTTAATCATTCAATATGTCTATGTGTTGTTTGATTTATTTCTCTTGCTTTACCTTTAACATGCTTGGCTAAACCTGTTATTGTGTTTATTTATGATTGTATGAAACCTAGAATGTAGATCTTAGTGATGTTGCTTCTTGTGATGGATGTGCATGTTAGGTCTTAGAAAACCAGCTTTCTGTCTATAATCGCTGTTGATATGTCTAGGGAAACGTGATTGTGTAGAAAGGATACCATCAGGTAACAGTCTTCATACTACCTTGCCCCCTAATATGGTTGATCCACTTTTAATGTATTTTACATGCACTTAGTAAACTCCTAGGGGCCGTGTAATAGTCTTCATACTACCTTGCATGTGCGTTGCTCTAGCGGCATACTAAGTAGACGGCGGGTTCGTGTAATTTGTTCATGCTTTAGGAAATAGTTACACAGATCATCACAAGGGTGACAAGGCAACAACACTAGGAGAAGCAATCTAGGGATAATACATGATTAAATAGACACAATCTTTTATCTATTTGTTATCACCATTAGCGTAGAATTAAATTTAGTTTATTAGCTAAAATCAACCCACCTCTCAATTATATGATTTACTTGCTTTCCATAAAATACTAAAATACAAAAATAATCTTCCTTCAACCTTTAGAATTCTGTTAGACCGTGATCAAGCCTTCCCAACCTATTCCCTGAGTGAACGATAAACAACCTCGAGACTTGCCTATACTACACTACAACAATTAGGTGCACTGCCTAGTGAGTTGTAAAACTTCTCGTGTATAAGTCCTACGACAACCGAACATCAAGTTTTTGGCACCGCTGCTTGGGGAATAGTTAAGTTTTGATCATAGTTTAGCTTAGTTATACTCGCTTGAATCCTTTCAAGTGAGAATTTAATTTCTGTCAATTAGCTTTCTTGTAGTCTATCTTTTTTTATGCCCTTTGTTTTGTAAATCACTCTTTCGTTCACTATCATGATGTATGAAAGACCACCAACGAACCTTTTTCAAAACCTACCACGAAACACAACCTTCCCATTACAAAATAATATACTGATGTTCCAACAACATCAAGATGAATCTCTCTATGATGCATGGACTCGTTTAAAAAACTTAATCCAAAGAGTCCCTCATCATGGCCTCGATTTATGGTCCTTGGCTTAATTCTTTTGTGACCTTGTCAATAGATATACCCAAATAGACATTGACCATGCAGCAGGTGGGAACCTTAGGGTATTAAGTGCTGAATAAGCATGGGAAACCATTAAGGATTGTGCCCAATGCGATAAACATTAGAAAAACCCAACTAGCACTATTCCTGACCAAACAATAGAAAATTTGAAGACTCAATTAGTTGAGAATGAAGTGGTTAGAGTTATGATACCTAAGTGCATGTCATGGTTAGATGATGAGCCTATAAGAGATCTAAATACAATAGAGGATAAGGTGGATAATCCAAGCCCACAAAGTACCTCACAAGTCCTCCCGTCGTTTGAGGTATACACACTGCTCGTGACTCACCCGAAAGATGTAGAAGAAACCATAGGAACCCCGATAGAGGTAGAACCTTTGAACGAAACAAAACTAAAGGAAGTAGGCTTAAATGGTAATCACAACACTCCTCTTAGTTCTAGGGAAGTTCTTAGTTTTGATGGACCGAAGCCTCAACCTTTACTCAATAGTCCATTTTTAGATGTACGTCTAGGAGACGTAATAGGACCCGAACCACCCATCAAACCACATAGTTCGGATAGTTCTAGGATGAAGGTAGTATATTATGTAACAACTCAAACACCGCCTTCATCTCTTGTGGTGTCTTTCCACCTTAGGGATTTGTATTGTTATTATCGCCCATGCATCGATGATCCCAAGAAACATTATGGATTTAAACCAGTTTTATTAGGACATAGTGGATCCCTTGGTGTTGATTTTTCAAAATTGTGGATGATAAAAGATAATTAGAAATTAGAATCTAAGGAAGTTTCTTTTCTAGGAAGAGGACTTAATTCACCCGTTAAGCCAAAATAAGTAGAGAAAGTTAGGATTAAAGAAACTGTATCTCTTGTTTATCTTGAATCATACATAATCAATCATGAAAGCTTAGAGAGAAAAGTAGAGGATGGCAAGTGTTTAATTTTTAAATGATATAAAATGGAGGGAAAAAGGAAAAGATTATTACAAGGCTTACCCTTCTAATGATGACTAGAAGGGGTATTTATAGGAGAGGGAAGGAAGCTTCCCTTCCTTTATTTTTCTAATGTTTCACTTCTAGTCCCTATAGTTTGGTAATTATGTTATTTCTTACTTTTAGCATAATAAACCTTATTACAAGCTACTTTATTCTTAACAAAATAAAGACTAATGACTAAATATAATTAAACCATATAATCGGCACTTTTTATAAACCTAACAATCTCCCCCTAAGGGTCAATTATAATGGGTGTTCCCTTCGTGGTCTAAGTGGTCTTCCATTCACATACATCTCCCATCTTCTCATCTGGTTGCAATACTTCAATCTCACTTCAATTTCTTCTGCAAACAATTTCAGATACTCAACCTTATCCTCGTTGAGATCTCTTTGTATATAGCCATACTTAACATCATTATTGTAACTCTTTAGACCTTCTAATACTCTGTTTAATGTTGCATCACAAAACTTATGAATCTCTGAATGTCTTATCACCCTTTTCTCTTTCTTGCTATTCTTGTATATTATTCCATGCACGGGCTTATAGATGATGGAGAACATTTTATGCTTTTTAATTCTTAGAAAAGATATTGTTGGTGCAGTAAGATTAACTTTCTGTTGATAACTTTCTATTCCAAGTTGAAAGTCATGCACTCTTTCCCATATCACTGAACTTCTAATGAAAACTAATAAAGACCACAGCAGACCTGTTTCTGCATAATCAGGTACCTTGCCATTCATGATCGGTAAGTAAATATCCTCAATATCATTCTTATTGAGATTCTTGTAATTAGGCTCGGTAATTGACACTATGCACTCATTGGCTCTTCTTGCAACTATCTATGTGGCCTAGTTCCCAGTACGTCTTGATAACTTGAATGATCTTTTAATTCGAATAAACAACTTCCTTTGGTTTTCCAGGATCTTTCTGCCTCTTTATGTAGAAGATCTTTGCATGATGATTCTTCTAATGTTCAACACCATACTGAGCATACAGATTAAATTTATTTACATACTTATTCACCCATCTGGAAGTTCGTTCTTCGATATCAACATCATTGAAGATAATTGTAGGAAACTTGTGAAGTGACAACACTATCTTCTCAGGCCCAGAACTACCTTTCTTCAAATACAAAAGATCTTGATTTATCAGAGATCATGCTAGAGCTTCAGGATCTCTCTGACAACTTTGAACTAAAGGTGTGGTCTTTCGTGGATGTGTAGAAGTAATAATTTCCTTTCTGCTTTCCCAAACAATGTCACTCTTCAAGAAATTCTTCATCTGATCAATGTGATATTGATGCTCATCTCCTGAAGTACATCTTTGTCTTAACATCTCATCAGCAATTTTCTTTAGCTCTGCCTCATTAATGGTCAGTGACACTTCTTCTATGATATCTTGTGATACTTGCTTCGTTAGTATTTCATCATCATTTGAAGCATAAGACTCAGTCCAAAAATCATAATCATCTGTTTGCTCTTGATTCCTTGAATATGATTGACCTTGTTCTTTTTCATTAACTTGTCCAGACGACCCTTTAGTTACTTGTGCTTCATACTCAGATGTCTTCTGTCGCTTTGCACTATTCTCCCCCTTAGGATGAGCATCATCATGAGGATCGTCTTGATCTCTTGGGCGAACGGCAAGAGTTCTACAAGTAGTCTAAGGTACCTGAAGTATCTCAAATTTCATCTGAAGTACCAGCCATATTGCTATGTCTTGTTGCTGCAACTGAGGATCGACTTTCATTAATAGATATCGTTGATATTATTGTTCTGGAATAGATGTTGTTTGTGGTTGAGCTGGATGAACATGAAGAATATGTCCAGACATATAAGTTCTTACAAACACATCAACCAGAGAAGGAATGTTAGTATCAATTACGTTTTAATCTATGAGGAAATTTTAGCCTGTAATTTCTCACGCTCTTGTAACATAGCTTTGGCAATCATCTTATCTATCTCTTCTTTATTCTGTTGGCTTTCCAAAAGCAGCCCTTTTGCAACGTACACTGGAACTTGAACTTTAACCTGCTCAGGAACTTGCTTTTTGACTTGCTCCTTGATATGCTTATCTACCATAGTGGGTAGTGATCCGACCATTATTTCCTGGAGATGATCAGCAAGAGTATCAAATGACTTCCTTGATAAGAACTTTGCCCTCAGATGTTCAAACAAATATCCATAACGTCCCTGTAATTCCTAAAAGAAACTCTTGTAGCATTTGAAATGAGCAGGTTTGGCTTTGAATAATGATAAAAGTTGGTTTGTGGTAGATAACTTAGTGTTGAGTGAACTTGATGATGGTGTAAGTGTTGTATCAGTTACCGTTAATTCTTGGAGTTTCTCAGTATCCAAAGATATGATATCAGTATGAATCCTATGAGATCTAATTGGTGTGGAGAATGGTGTACTCCTAGACTCCTCTATAATCTTCCCTTTCTCCCTTCTCTTTAATTCATAAACCTCATCAGTTATTTCTTCCTCTTCTTCATTAACATTCACAGGTATTACAACATTAGTAATTTTTACCTCTTCATCATTAGTAATCTTCACCTCTAGACTTTCCTTTTCACTCTTGGGCTCTAACCTAGTGCCGGGAATATTTTGATCATCATTCCTAGGGACTGAACTATCATCAATAACATTCTTTGGTCCTTCCACCGTCTTTTCAATTTCCACGGATGCCAATTGCTTGTTAACCAGTTCCACATTTTCTCTAGCTTCTTGCTCTTCTTGACTTTTGTGTTCAGCAAGACTTACTTGTAATGTGTCTTGTAAAATCATCTCATCTTCTTTATCAACAGTTGGCACTGGATCTGGTGAAGTAAGACGTGTGGATCTTCTTTAAGGAATATGAAAATGAAATCAAGTGATCCGTTTTCTGAGCACGTTGACACTCCTGCATCCATGTTAGGGTTAGGTGACCTAGGGCGCTAGGTGTCCTATGCGTTCCTTGGGTAGACTTAGTCGGTTGTGACTGAGTCAGAGGAACATCTATCCCAACCACATCTGTTAAAACCTAATTGTAGGCTTCATAGATCGTTTTGCCCATCTAGGATATCATAACATTGATCACGCAGCGAAATAACAAATGAGACAAGATCAAATGATCCTTGAGGCTAAACTAACTAATACACTATTCGACTTTAATCAGTCGACTATGCTATCTAGATAACTAACTACTAATAAGCTAACTATTAGACTCTCATTGGAGAGATCTAACTATGATGGATGATAAAACTATTCACCCTAATACCCTTTATATAGAGGGATATTGAGGCTTACAAAGGAAGCTAATTAATTATATTAGGAAGCTAATTAAAACTAATTAAACCATTCATTTATCTTTGATATTCTTTGAATTTTCAATGCCTATCTTCATGGAAATCTTCCAGCTTTTAATTCTTCCATATGTAGAATACCAAAGTGTCATATTAATCCCTTGTTGTTTCATTCGTCTTCATTTATGCATATGTAATTTTGTAATCATTAAATCTGAGATCCCAACAATCTTCCCCTATTTGATATTACAAAACAGTCTTCATGAATGAAACAATCTTCAAAGCTTCCCCTTGAAATAAGATCTTCTTGTACATGTCACCACTTTAAAATAAGCTGCAAACCATATAGTCTTCTTCCCCTTTTTGTAATCATTAAATAGGGGTCATCTGTAGATAAGCAACTTGTGAACACTTCCCCTTAAGTGGTACATGTAGATGGTTAAACATGTTAACAATAAGCTTCCCCTGAAAGTATGCTAACCATCTCATGAATCACGAAATTAGTTGGCTCCAAGTGGTAATTATTGATGAAAATCATCTAAGTGCAATAACATCATCCTCTTTTATGTGACTGTTGCCTCAGTCGGCGATCTACTTGTAATCCTTGTTTGTACGCAACAAAAAGGTTACCCTTGTCACATAATTGATTAAAAAGCCATTGCATTAAATGTCTTCATAATACTCTCCAAAACAAACCATAAACTTTATCATTGTTCGAGACCCAAATGCATCCAATAACCTAAAAAGTGTGTGTTATCCGATATCGGTCAATGCTAGCGGTACAAACTAGATATATCGGACAAAACAAATGGTACAAACTGAGCAACTCGAACGAGGCAATCAGCACAAAAATCTTCAACCATTATTAAACATACTTTGACAGTACTTTCATCACTCGAACAGCACTAATATTCAATAAGCCCACATTCCATCAAACCTAACAGTTGTAACATAATACTCTTTGTGCAAAACAGTTGAAACCATGTATACTTTGTTACTCGAATAGTATAAAGCATGATCAAACAGTACCTTTTTCACAAATTTCTTCTTTTATAGTACACGTGAACCTTTGAATTCGAATATTATAACAATTCTTTCATTATTTAAATCCTACACACGTGAACCAATAGCATCAATAAATCCCAAACTTCTTAAGCCCTCAGCAGTACTAATCCACGAACAATACTAAAAACCTTCAGGCAGCACAAACAAACAATAGCAGTATTAATGTAGTCGAGCAGCATTAAGATTCTTGTAAAGCAGTATTTACAATCTCTTTAAGGATGTGATGTTTTTTGTTCTTCATGACAAGCACAACAGTTGAAAACCTCACCAAAACCCTAATAACCACGAACA
The DNA here is from genome assembly GCA_026074375.1 of Tanacetum coccineum. Classification (NCBI taxonomy): domain Eukaryota; kingdom Viridiplantae; phylum Streptophyta; class Magnoliopsida; order Asterales; family Asteraceae; genus Tanacetum; species Tanacetum coccineum. The sequence continues at coordinate 2,715 of BQNB010148773.1, read as the reverse complement.
AGCCACCAAACAACCATCAACGATTTTAACACCCAAACCACCAATATATTCTTTCAAAATTAGTCGGTGTTACTGTCTTGTCAGTCAACAGCTGATCTTTGCTTGATGCTTCTTCTTTTCCCATGATCACCATACGAAACCCTGCTGCTCTTCAAACTTATTGAACCATACAGATCACATATAAAAGTCATAACGTTCTTGTCTGTTGATTAAACAAAGGTGCTGCTCTTCTTCTTGACCAAACACGCAAGCATAAACCATAAATACCTGCTTGTCGCATTTGTTTATTTATCACCTGCTGCTTTAACATAAGCAACCATACGCAAATCAAACATTAACCTGCTGAAAACCACGTCTAATCCTGCTTTTTCTTCTGCCCCAGGACTTTTCATTCTTCAGTTCGACTATAAAACCTTGAATCCTAGATATCAAGAGCAACCCGCTCTGATGCCAATTGTTAAAGCCTAATAGTAGGCTTCATAGATCGTTTTGCCCATCTAGGATATAATAACATTGAATGATATAAAGCACAACGGAATAACAAATAACATCAATGTTATGAACAAGGTTTTTATTCATAAAAATATATTCCCTTTAAGATCAAAATGGATTCTTGAGGCTTTTAAAACACTAACTAATACACTATTCGACTCTTAACCAGTCGACTTATGCTATCTAGATAACTAACTACTAATATCTATTATTTAGACTCTCATTGGAGGAGATATACCTATGATGGATAATAAAAACTATTCACCCCTAATACCCTTTATATAGAGGATACTTAAGGCTTACAAAGGAAGCTAATTATATATAGGAAGCTAATTAAACTAATTATAACCTTCCTTTATCTTGATATTCTTTGACTTTTCAATGACCTATATTACATGAAAATCTTTAGCTTTTAATTCTTCCATATGTGAATAACCTAAAGTGTCATATTAATCCCCTTGTTGTTCATTCGATTGCTTAATTGTATGCATAGGTAATTTGTAATCATCAAATCTGAGATCCCAACACAAGCATTCACCTCTTTTGAGTCAAAAAAAAATCCATAAACTGTGTTTCTAAGTAATCAAAACAAGGTCTTTGATATGCTATGAAAATTGTCTCTTTCAGTCTGCCATTTGTAGTTATTTCAAATGGTAGGTACATCCTTTCTCTGAAAGTTTGATGCTCTTCACAGTAGGAGTATTCGAAATGCAAATTCAATGGTCTTGTGTTTCTGACTTCATAAAACTTTATGGAGATTGTTCAAGATGTGACTTGGCTTCTTTTAAATATGCCACGCACTTCTGTGTGCATTTGTATTTCTTCGAGTTGCATTTGTTGCATTCTCTCTCTTTTTGGATTTTGAACTTGATGAATTCCATAGAATTTCGATTTGACCCCTTTTTTTTGTGTGAAATTGATTTGTGAATCTTTTCGATGATAATGAATTGTTGTGTGGTTCAAACTGTTAACACGTGATTTTTCCCTCCAAAAATTAATTTCAAAAAATTATTTCGCTAAAATTTGAAATTCTCTTTAGAATTTAGTTCTAATGGTTAGGAAAAAAATTTGAAATTTTAACGTCAATTTTAACCGTAAAAATTTGAATTTCGCCCAAAAAATTTGAATTTTAGCCCAAAATTTTCACTATAGTATCAAAATTTGAATTTGACGTAAAAATATGCTATAAAGATTACTGTAAAAAAAATAAATTTTGCTTAAGTTTTCCCGCCAAAAAACTCTTTTTAATGATCAAATCGCCTAATGAAGAAGGTCAAATCGCCTGATAGTTTTTATCAAATTGCATGATGACAAAGTAATCAAACCGCGGGATTTATTGAGTCAAACCGATTGAGGTTGAGCTCAAACCGCGTTATATACTTAGACAAATCGCCTGCTCAAATCGCGGAAAATAGATGATCAAATCGCCTTATAATGTGGCTCAAATCGCTGGAAAAGTGAGCTCAAATCGTTGGATTTGAATGTATCAAATCGCGTGAAAAGTATACTCAAATCGCCTTAAACACATGATCAAATCGCTTGAACTATCTAGTCAAATCGCCTGATAAGTGATCAAATCCCCTGATTTTGATAAGTCAAATCGCCTGATAAATGATTAAATCGCCTGACTTTTGGGACTCAAATCGCCTAAAACTGAGCCAAATCGCGTGTTACCTGATCCTTAGTCAAATCTCCTGAACTTACTACTCAAATCGCGGGATTCAAAGCTCAAATCGCGCGATTTACGAAAAATATCCAACGAGTTCAAACACTAAAAAACACCTAAAAACCATAATTTTTAACGTTTTTACCTGAATTTTTATTCAAAACTAAGTATATCTAAGCTATATCTAATATAATGTGGTCTTAGGTCTGCTTCGGATGTCTGCTTTAACCTGCTGTGATTTGCTCGGTCTATCTTTGGGATTAAGAGTAGTTGGTTGTTATTATCTCCTTTTGATTAGCTGTAGGAGATATACCTCATCATGTCCCCCCAGTCTAGTATGATGTGGTCTTAGACATGTCATGCTAGACTTAAATGTTTGTTGTAGCGGCATGCTTGATGGGTGTGATATTGGTTTCTTCTAAACTTGTCATTAAATTCTCCTGATTGGCTTGAGTAGACTATTCCTCATCATGCACTTAGCTCATTTTGATTGGCTGAAGGAGACTATACCTCATCATGTCCCCCTAGTCTAGTATTTTCAATTCTTGATTGGGAAT
>BQNB010148769.1:0-16256 GCA_026074375.1 Tanacetum coccineum | reverse complement strand
TGCCATTATTTATAACAGTTGAGAGAAGCTTCTAGGCCATGAGTAGCATCCCCAAGCTTCTAATCTAAGCCCTTGATTAATAACAAACTTCCATCCATCATTTTACACCCTTGGATCATCCTCCACGCATCAACAGCCAATGGGATTGCTTGGGATTGCTAACGTCGCCTGTTGTGATGTCAAGGGTGCTACGTTGGCCTTCTAGAAGGGAGGGATGCGTGTGGGGAAAGCATGGATTTTACCCTGTTAATACTTGTTGTAGTTGTAAAAAATAGGGGAAAGATGGTGAATAGTAAATTTTAACCCGTGTTTATATGTTTGACTTGGATCCAGGGATGGATTGGCCTTTGTTTATAACTTGGGCTTGGCTTATTTGGACTGGACTAGGGATTTATTAGTTTTGGATTATGGACTTATAATTTGGATTTTCATATTAGGCTTGGTATGGTATAAGCATTAATGGGCTGACCCGACCCAATAAAACGGGTACGGGTTGGCCCATTAAGGATGAAAAACATCCTCGGCTTTGTTTTTTCACGCTCTTCCAATCTCGTGCTTGATTTTGTTCGTTTTGGTTTTGTTTTTGTCCTTTTTGTAGATATCCGTTACCTGCATAATACAATCAACAAAACACACATATACAACGTATTTTTCATGTATTTTTGGTCATTTAAGCTCGTTTTTATAAAGAAAAGTGATATGTGATTAAACACATATCAAAATTCTCTCATACTAAGCTATTGCCGTGTCCTCACCCAATGTCATATACACACATAGAAAACTAAAAATTTCAACCCCCTTAGACTAATTACCTCGATAAGTAGCTAAGTGTTCATCTAAGGGGATTAAGAAATCACTAGTTTAAACGCCTCGTTTTACCATTTTTGTATATATGTTTACACATTTTTTTATACAAATGATAACATGCTTGACTTTCATTATTTAATCATAACTTTTAGGATCACGGAACAAGAAACACTTTTTAATAGTGTCCAAAATAATAAATTCATCGTCCTTGATTTTTCACCCGCCCCAAACCAAGCTTAAAAACGAAATCATTGTTAAATACAAGTTAAGATGCTAACACTACTCATAGATGCAAATTGTGTACGCATAGCTACTTTTCGCTCTCTTATTCCTAAATGCTCTAAAGATTTTATTTTTATTATTGGCGGAAAATAAATTATGTCCTTATTCATATAAAGTAAACCCGGTTTAGACCATAATTAGTTTGAAATCCTTTCCTAAAGAGACGATATGGTGAGAATAAGTTCCATATTAAGGTTCTAATTTCGCATGATTTAGCGGTTATCCTTTTTATTTCATCCGAAACAACTCAACTACGAGTCTAGAGACAGAGTCTTTATTTAGATAACCCCAAAGTCGAAATTTGGATTTATTCGTAATATTATTATTATTGCTACATTTTAATCCCCCAGTCATTTAAACAACTATCACACCGGTATGCGAGCCGACCATGATCCAGGAATCTTATTTAGACCAGGAGATCCTCGACCTTTTTGAAAACAATCACATCGGTATGCGAGCCGACCATGATCCAGTAAACTTTTATCAGTCTCGGATTTATTATTCTTATTATTACCTCCACCCTTTAAACGACTGCCACATCAGTATGCGAGCCGACCTTGGTCCAGTGGTCTTATTTCGGCTTCGGTTTATTACATAATAATAATAATTATTATTATAGCCAAATTTCAAGTCATGTGGTCTTTTAACTACCTAGACAACGATTACGAGCCGTTAGGATTCGGTAGCCTATTTCCTTACAACACTGACAAAGCCTCGATGTTTACCTTAATTTCACCAGAAGGAATTTCTACGAAGGGATCTAAACTAAGAATCGCAAAAACCAAAGTAACTTTATTTATTCAACAATTATAAAACGTTTATTAAGCTAGTGGGAGCAAAAAGTTACAATTAACCTCTATGAGCTCTAAAGAGATCAAACTACTCCATGCTTAGCATCTAACTTATATAAAACTCTATCATTTTTGGTTCTTCGCAAATTTAAAATCATTAATAAAAAGATCCACGACTTGTAATACGTAACGTAAAGTGCGCAAGTTACTCGTAATCACAAATCATCAATGCATACATACATCAACAACACTCGATGACATTTTTATATCATCATTTTTTATTTATTTTATTTTATTTTTTCTAATAATAAAATAAAATAATATATTGGTTAAAACAGGGCTGCGATGGACACAATCAGGCACAGGTCATTGATTCATTCGACAAAAAATCCCCTCCCCCCCACTTGGAACTAAACATTGACCTCAATGTTCAGAAATGTCGGGTGCCACCCCCACACTTAAGGACGAAAAAGACAAATGCTTAAAATCCTAAGTGTGAAAGGGGAAACAAAATCAGATATATATATTATGATCAGGATAAAAGATTTCCCTATATATAAACATGAAGATGATCGAAGACCAAGTGACTGGAGGATTGAAAACAAGCACGGTGGTCTTTACGATCGTAGGAAATACTGCAAGCAAAAACAGAAATCCACAAAAACAATACAAGAGATAGAAGCACACCACCACACTTATTCAATTACTAGTATATCAATACTACTTAAAATATTAATTAAATTACTACTACTAATTGGGATTAAACAGGGTTGCCTCCCGAGAAGCGTTATTTTTGTGCGAGTCGCTAGATTGTCTCTCCCGAATCCTTTGTCTTGGGGAGAAAAGAATAGAGACAGAAAAATATTTCATCGACCATTACATTCTAATAATATACGGTAGGAGCATTAACGGATCTTGAAAGTTTCATGGTCTGATGAGATAATCCTAGAGTGAAAGAGTGAACTCCTTTTGAAATGGGTATCCCGAGATTGAAAACTTTATCCTCATTTTCAGATGAAAATGTAACCAAAGTATTCAGATCACAGCGAACTCTAAGTGAAAAAAAGAGTTCTTGATAGAAGAGATAGGATAGAAGTTACGCTCCTTAAGATTTAAAAATGCCTAAGAAGGTATCACTTTTTTAAAAACCTTATCTTTTGATTCATCATTGAAAATCTAAGTTCCACCCAAAATGAATATGCCTAGGTTGAACACCTTGTCTTCATTTTCGAAGGGAGATGATAACAAAGTAGCAATCTCAGATGACTCAGATGACTCCTCAGGAAGATTTAAGTCACTTGTGGGTAAAACAGAGGAAAAACTCATCATCTCATATCATCAATTAAGCTCTCTATTTTTAAATCTTTGTCTTTTTCATTTTCTGAGTGAGTGTTATCAAAAAGGTCACCATACAAAAGCTTTTTCCATTCTTCATTATCGGACTTAAAGTCAAAAAGATCATCTGTGTCTCTCGGTGGAGGATGAACTAAACTGAGAAGAGGACAGTTCGTCAGTGAACCTCTCGAGAATGGGATCAATAATATCAATATCAGTTGTAGGTGAAGAATCTGTTGACGGATCTCGGTTCAACAAATATTCAATTTCTCTAAGATAAGCTTCAGGATCAAAATTATCGTCCTCATTTCCTGGTGGAAATGGGTCAAGAAGAGCGAGTTCATCGATGAACTCCTCGAGAAGAGAATCACTAGTCTTAAAAAGTCTGAGACTAGGAAAAAATCAGAAGGAGAAGTGGTACTGCCACTATAAGGATGATTTGATTTCTTTATTTTTAACACTTCTTGAAAATGATCGCGAATTGAGTTGTCAATGAATTTTAATTTATAATTGGACTCATTTTCATGCTTATGAGGATGTTCTGAAGTGTTATCAGCATGAAAGATCAATTTTTCATCATCGTCTCTCAGAAGAAGCTCTTCTCCGTAGACATCGACTAGAGCACGCGCCGTCCTCAAGAAGGGTCTCCCTAAAATAAGGGGAACACGAGGATCGATGTCATAGTCGACGACCACAAAGTCAGCAGGGAATGTGAACTTACCTACTTGTACGCAGACATACTCAGCTATACCGGCTGGATAAGCAACAGACCGGTTAGCTAGTTCGAGGGTCATACGAGTGGGTATAAGTTCAGGAAGCATTAATTTTTTTCCATATAGAGAGTAGCACGAGGTTAATACTAGCACCTAAATAAGCTAGTGCCATGCATTTCTCAAGCTCAGGAAAGTCACAGGGAATGAGAAATTTCCCAGGGTCTCTAAGTTTTTAGGTAACTTTTTAAGGAGGACCGCTGAGCAATTTTCAGTCAGAGAAGTATTTAGAAATCCTAATTGTTTCTCCTTATCGTAAAGGAGATCTTTTAACATTTTAGCATACTCTGGCATAAGAGCTAAAGCGTCAGCAAGACTGATATTGAAGTGAAGTTTCTTAAACATCTGCAAGAACTTATGGACTTGAATATTAGACTTGTCTTGAAGCTTCTCCTTATTCAACCTCGAGGGATAAGGAATTGGAGGTTGATGAGGGTTCCGCTTAGGAGGCTCAGAAGGTGAAATAGAAGGAGGAAGCTCAGAAGATCATAAAAAACGGGATCAGTCGGCTATGAAAACTACCAAAGGTGGGTTACTGGTAGTGGGTACTTTGGTATGTACCTAGGTTCGTGATCGTCTTAGGGTCTTGTTAACATCCTTAGAAGGAAGATAAAAGAGGAGAAGTGGATTCTAAGGGTTGATATAGCAATTCTATATACGTAAAATATAAAATATATAATATGTGATGGAAAATTACCAATTTACCCTTAAGGACAAAGGTTAAAAGGAAAATCTTCAAAATATATATATATAATATAATACGTATATTAACAGGGAAGTATGATTCCCGGGTCATTATCCCCAATGACTTATGAAATTGAAACCACGTTAGATGTTCGGACAATTATTTGAATTGAAGCCAAAGGATGATTTGATTATCTACTTTTAAAAGTTAAAATTTAACAAACTCTAACAATTAAGTATGAAGTCAAATAAACGGGGAAATAATTTTTAACTAAAACGCAAAACGGGACCCTTTAAACTTAGGTCAAAAACCCTAAATTACTAAAAATAAACCTAACTTAAATTTTTCTTGTTAAATGGACTCTATTTGACTAAAAAGTAAGTTTAAAGAAAACTAGAACAAAAACGGAGTTAAAATGAGCGTAAAAATACTAAAAACGAGAACGGGAACGAATCCCGTTCTTTAAAAATTGAATTTTTGCAAATTAGACCCTACAAAAACAAAACTAATTTTCCTATGAACTTTAGGATAAAAGAAAATTTTCTAAAAAAAATTATATTTTTTTGATTATTTTTTTATTTTTTATGATTTTTTAAAGTTTTTAATGAAAATCAATATTTAAAAATACTAAACAAATTATAAAAATTCTAGAAAAATTACAAAAAATAGCTTAAACTAATTAAAACCTAGGAAAAATAAGCCCGAGATCACAGCTTATCAAATAAGCCACGGAAAAATAAGCTTTAAAACAAACTTATTAGGCTTATTGGGCTAAAATGTGTATAAAAGTTAAATGGTGTGAGAGTCTAACGGAAAAGACCCAAGGGCACATCGGTAGTGTGTGGTGTGTTATAAAGGGTTGAGGTGTTGAGGTCGGGGGTTCGAGTCTTGCTCACCCCCGACTTCCACTTCCCCCTTTTTAAAAAAAAAACTTAAAAAAGAAAATTTGTTAAGCACCTAAAGATAAGAAACTTTAATAAAAGCAATATAAGCTGAAACTCATTCGGTTCATCATTCGGTTCTATTCTCTTTCTCTTTTCAATACTAGTAGTTTAGATATATTTAGCTTAAAATGATTATGTTTGCTTATTTGTTGATTAGTATGCTTAGTGAGTAGATTTTATTTTATGCTTGTTAAGTGATAAATGTTTAGTGAATTAAGTGTGATTATAAATATGGAAATATTGATTAGTGATTTTTGGATTACTTAGATTAGTGTTTTGGTTATTCGAGCAGCAAAAGCTGCAAGAACAATTAGGCAGTGGATTTGTATCGATATCTTGAAAAAAGCTATTTTCAATAAAAACCAACGTTGTGATAAGATAATTTATTCGAAAGATATTGATTCATCAATAAGGACTTAATATTAAATTCACACTTAAGGATCTAAATATTTCACTTAGCAAACATATCTTTATATATATATATTCTTTATTAATCTTTGTTTATTTGCTTGCTTATTGTTATCTAAGTTTATTATTATTATATTCTTAGTTTAAAATTCAAAAAACAAAATATTTGTCAATCATAAGTCAAACAAATGCTTTCGTGAATTTCAAATTCATCTCTCATTGGGACACGACATCCGGAAGATTAACTATTACTTGTCCTCAAGTAATTTTTATATCTATACAGGATACTTATATATACTATTACTCAATCGAATTACGTCGGAATAGTTTTTGGCCGCCTGTTGCCGGGGAGAGGTTGTATGATTCTACACTTGGGGTGAAGTTAATGCATGAAGATCATTTCTCTTTTAAAATTTTATTTTCGTACTTATAAAAAAAACCACAAATATTTTCTATTTCTATTTTATGTTCTTTTATATAAATATTTTAAAAAATACCAAAAATATTTTTATTTTCTTTTCTTTATAAAAAAATCTAAAAATATTTTCTATTTTTTATCTTTATAAAGATCCAAAAATATTTTTCATTTCGATTTTATTTTCTTTTATAAATATTTGAAAAAAAAAATTCAAAAATATTTTTATTTTCTTATTTTTTCTTTTTAGTGCATGAGCACTCGTTCTTCTTCTTCTTCTAAACTCGTTCCTCCTTTTTCTTATCCCGAGAGCGTTATTCGAAATCGTCGAAGAAATCTTGGTGATCCGTCTCTTTTACTTGATTTTGAAGAAATCAATATGAATCCTAATAAGGTTCAAGGACCGCCTCTTGTGGGTCCTCCTCCTCAAAGTCCTAATGGTCCACCGAGACTTAATCTTCAAATGCCGGCTCCCGATCTCCGAACGATGGAGGAGCTATGCCAGCCGGCGATGAATGGATGGGGCGGACCGATCGCTCCCGTGAACATTCAGGCTACTGACTTCGAACTAAAGAATAATATGATTCAACAAGTCCATAACAATTGTCAGTTTCACGGACTACCGGGTGATGATGCAAATAAGGATCTTGATAAATTCTTGACTATCACCCAGAGTATGAAGCAAAACGGGGTCACCGATGATGCCCTTCGCTTATATCTCTTTCCTTATTCTTTGACACATCATGCCATCGCGTGGTTTGATCATCTTCCAAATAATTCTATCCATACTTTCCAGGAGATGGCTTCGAAATTTCTTCCTAAATACTTTCCTTTTTCTATGGTGACGAAACTAAGGAATGATATCAATAACTTCCGACATCTTTCGGATGAATATTTATTCGAAGCGTGGGAATGTAACAAGCTTTCGATTAACCGATGTCCAAATCATAATAGTTACCCGTTACTCAAATAGACACGTTCTATAACGGGTTAACTTTAAGACATTGTGATACAATCAATGCCGCTGCTGGGGGAACCTTTATGAAAAGGCGACCTGAAGAGTGTTATGATCTCATCGAGAATATGACCGCCCACCACAATGACTGGGATACCTCAGCTCATAGGTGTGATTCATCTAGTTCTGCCACTTCTTCTTCCTCTGAGATAGCATCTCTTGCTCAGCAGATGATCAAAAATGTAAGAAAAGACCATGCTAACAGAATTGTTACCGTTCAAATCAGCAAGTTAATTCTGTGACTCCTAGCTGTGAGACTTGTGGTTGTCCACATTCTTATTATGAGTGTCAAGCCGCCGGTGGCTACACTCAAGGAAACTGTAATCTTCTTAGCTATCGTTCTAATAATTTTCTTGGACCACCCGGTTTCAATCCACCAAACAATCAAAATCAGGGTAATAATCAAAATTTTCAAAACAATCAAAACATATTTAATCAAGGTCAAGGGTATAATCAGAACAGAGGTCAAAATTTTAACCAAGATAATAATTATAATCAAAATCAGGAATATAATTAAAACCATGGTCAAAATTTCAATCAAAACCAAACTCTAAATCAATCCTTCACAGAAGATTTGTTGAGACAGATATTGATCCAGAACCAAAACCTTAAAAAATACCATGAGGTCGTACATTAATTTGTTCAAAACCAAATAGCAGAAATGAGGAAGGCTCTTTAGAAGAGACCTCAGGGTGTATTGCCTAGCAACATAATACCCAACCCTCGAGAGGAGCTCAAAGCAATTACCACACGGAGTGGTATTGTTTTAGATGAACCCTGATATGTGTGAAAACACATATTCATTTTATATCAAAATAGACCCTAAAAAGATGAAATTATGCTTTAAATGCTTGTATATTGCTTGTTTTGTCTTTGTGATTGTGTTAGGTTTTTGGCGGATATTGCCAAAAATCAATAGAAAAACACGGTTTTAAACCGGGCAAACACGAACACTCGGAACGGAAGAGCACGCAAAAAGCCGGGAGGAAGCTATCAAAGTCAAAAAGTCAAACATCAGTCAACTCTTGGTCAACATGGTCAACACTAAAAGACAAATCCCAAAAGTTCCAATTCAGTCCCTCAAAATATCCAAAGTAACAAAACAAACCCTAAATTCAACTAACGGTCGTTAGTTTAAAACTTAAACAATTGTTAACTCTTTATAAAACCAAATCCTACAACCCGTTACCCTTGTACAGTGGTATGTGCTTTATTACACATACCATTTTCCATTAACTATAAGGACTTAAATGACTAAAAACGTCCAAAGATAACATTGTTTTTGTATGTTTTTGCATTTGAATTGTGCTTAGGAGAGCGGAGATATTCAAAAAAAAGCCAATAAAAAACGAACACAAACCAAGCACGGATGGAAAACAAGGACAAAGTCAAAAGTCAGCCACATGAAGAAAATACAACTTAAGGGACTAAAACTGCCAAACCTCAAGTTGTATTACAAAAGAAAAAGACAAGGGTCGAAATTGCAAACCGGGCGAAGTTTTGCAATAAGGTTATAAGAAATGAGGGGCCAAAGCTGCCAAACACCCCAAATTCCATCTTTCCCGCCCAAACAAAACCCAGGTACAGAGTAGGGATGTCTTCCCATACCTTCTCCTACAAGAAAACACTCAAACACCTTAGATAAATCATTTCAACACTCCACTTTCCCCCCCCCCCTAGCTGTATAAGTGCATTTTGGCAATCCCTCACCATTTCCCAAGTATTTTCGATGGATATGATTGACTCCAAACAGCACAAAAGGAAATTGAAGGCTGCATTTGTTTAGAATCCCACCATTCACACAACAAAATTACACTTGGTTTTTGTCTCTACAAAAAACACAAAAGAAAAGAAGAGAAGAGAGTTAAGAAGACCACGGACTTTTAATTAGTTTTTGTATAAAATAGGGCCATTGTAACCCAAGTGAAAAGTTGTTTTTGTTTTTAATCTTAGAATTCTTAGCTTATTTTCAGTTTGTTTTAAGTCATTTACAGCTTCTACTTTCAGCTTTGTAACATTTTCAAGTTTTAATGCAAATTTGAGGTTTTAAGTCAATTTACAATTCCAAGTGTTAAGTTTCTTAATTGTGTTGTTTTGTGTTCAAAAAGCTCTCAACACAGCTTGTTTATAAACTGCTTTAATTAAGTAAACCAAAAATAAAGGTTAAGTAGTAAGATGAAATTTACAAAAATCCACTCTTAAATACACACAGTTATTTTATGGAGATAAAGCCTGTTCTCTGGATGGTCTATGGGATAACTACTAGCTTGTTTTATACAAGCTAGAGCTTGTAGATTCTTGGTTTAGCCCTGTTTTGAGCAAGGGTGTTGTAAGTCTCTCTTTTTCTTGTTTTTCTTATTTACTGTAGAACTGCTTATTAGTGCCTATTTGTTACTTATGTTTACTTATTTGTGCTTTATCAGAATGTTTAGTGCTTATCTTACTTAGTTGTTAGTTTAAAAGTGATTAGTGCAACTTTCTTAGTTAGTACTGTTAGTTCATTTAATAAAACTGTTAGTTTTGAGTTAATACTGTTAGATTAATTCAGCTTATTTAAGTGCTTATTCTTAATTAAAGTCTGCTTATAAGTGTCTTATTTTGTTATTGGATAATCTGTTTTTAATCAGTATGAAAAGAAAAATGATTTTTGAAAACTTTAAGGGGTGTTTAGAACAAGCAGTACTAACTCCAAGTTAGTACTGCTGGTTCATTTTCTTGGATTCCAAAGGTAGCAGTACTAACTCAAAGGTAGCAGTACTAACTCCAAGTTAGTACCGTTAGTTAAAATTGTTAGTACTGTTGGTTCATTCTTGCTGATTAGCTTATTATTTCTGCTTGTTTAAGATTTGCTTAGCTTTTTGGAGTAGATTAAGCCATTTTCGTTTACTGTCTTTAGTAGAACTTACTTAAGCTTATTTTCCTTTTCAAAGTATTTTCAATAGTGTATCAGTTTGTAGCTTTTTAGCTTATTTGCCATTCTAGTTTATTCTATTTGCTTATTCTTATGCCTGAGTGCTTTTATAAGGGTAGTTAAAATATATTCTTTTTGCTCTTTTTCTTATTTTTGTTTCATTGATGTTTTGTTTAAGCTAGCAAGTACTAAACTCCAAGTTAGTACTGATAATTAATAATGTTAGTGCTGTTGCTAGTACTGCTGAGTTTCCTTGCTTAATTTAGCTTAATTGCTTTTTGAATTTGCTTATTTAGAGTTATCTTAGCTTATTTGATTTGTCTTAAGTTTATTTGAGCTTATTTCTGTCTTAGCTTAAAAGTTTTAAGTGTTTGCACCATTTTTAGCTTTTATGCTTGTTCTAGCTCATTTTCCTTGCTTATTTTTGAGTGCATTTGCCTATTAGGTTTAGTGCCCAATCATATCCAAATCTTTGTCATTCAATCATCAATCATCAATCCGTAATTCGATTTTCCATTCAAGCCTCATTGGGACATAACGACCCGGAGACACTCTATACTGCTTCCAAAAATATTGATCTCGCGGATTTTAACCCTTGTTGTATATTTATATATGTTTACATTTATCTATGTATAAATAGGGTTGAGTTCGCGCGAGTCAAATTTTGGCGCCGTTGCCGGGGAAGCTGTGAAAAAGAATATCGTTACGTTTGACAAATTGTTTTTGAATCTGTGAATATTTTCTTCTATAAAAATATAAAAAGTACAAAAATATTTTTCATTTTCTTTTATTTAGTATAATTATCATATAAAAACAAAAGAAAAACTAAAAATATAAAAACATTTGTCCCATAAAAAAGAAATTAACAATTCACAAATTGATAAAATACCCAAAAATATATATTCTCAATTGAGGTATTTTCTTACATAACTTTCGGTGAACTTGTTGGTTCCAACTCGAACACAAGGATTTAAAAACCTTGTCACTTTGGGTCTTTACGACGTACCGGCTCACTTAAAAGTTAAAGAACTATAAAGTGGGTATAATGAGGGTTGTTGTTTGTTTTCCAAGGAAAATACGACCCGAAAGGAGATATAAGCTTCACGCTATTCTTACCTCCTCCGATCCCTTGTGCGTTTATTCTTTTTGAGAGCTACAGTGAAGTAAGTAGATTATTTGGTTTGAAGTTTTCTTATTCATTGTCCTGGTAAAATACATTGTGATATAAATCACCAAAAAAAAAAAAAAAGTTTAGGGTAAATTTTCTTTTTATATTCTATTTTGTGCATGCGCACTCCGTTCTCAAGTCCCGGTTAACGTCGCAAAACAAGTCGAAACTTGTTGAATCACCAATGTTGGAAACCTAATCCTACCTAGTTACGATGGAAGTTATCGTATATGGGCTCAAATTGCTCGAAGCACTCACGAGGGTTACGAGGATTGCATACGTTGTTTCCCGAGATCAACGCAAAACAATTTTGAGGATCAAGCATGGTCTGCTTAACCTTGTTCAATACAAAGCAAAAATTTTTTTGGGCATGATAAAGGAAGACCCACATGCTCACATCCAGATATTTCAACAAGATCACTTCTACGATGAAAGTTTCCGAAACGTCCCGAGTACGTCAGTTCAAGCTTATGCTTTTTCCATTTTCCCTTGAGGGGGCCGCCCGATTTGGCTTGACAAAAGACCCCCTCAATCGATTCTTACATGGGGGGGGATGTTCTTGTGTCGAAATTCATTAACAAATTCTTTCCCCTTCTAAAACGACAAATCTTAGAATGAATCACGAGATTTCAGCAAAAGATTTGACGATTCGTTTTATGAAGCATGGGACCGATTCAACTATCTTCCTTAGGGCATGCCACGATCATGGGGTTTTCAGAATTGCATCAAAACTCGATTACATTCTATAATGCCTTTTGAACACAAAATGGATCAAGATTCATTGAAATTCCGCCGCGGGTGGTTACTTTTTGGATAAATGCCCGGAGATTGTCTTAAACATCGAGAGCAAATCCAATTGTTCGTCGCCATTCACGAAGCAAAACCCGTTGTGCTAAAGTGTAGTGCAGGCACTTCCACCTCAGGAAATCTCCCCGATGTCTCCGAACTCAAAAGATATGGTCAAAGGCTTGCTCCTTGATAAGAAGAAAATCAATCCCCAAGCTCCCACCTCACCAAAATCCCGCGCCCGTAAAGGGTTCGAACAAAGTTGTGTAAACTTGCGGGGGTGGTTCATTTCTTACTCAAAAATTGGTCCAGCCACCGGGATGGCAAACATTTTATCGTGACCAATATCAAGGAAACGTGTCACAAGCCGCCGCAGTTAACTACAAACTCAAGGGAATGCCAGTTGCCGACTAAGATGGTCGCAAACCAAATTCGACCTCCCGGTTTTCCTCCTGTGCAAAACCATCAAAACAACCAAAATCGGGGGAACAATTTTAACCAAAATCGGGGTAATAATTTCAATCAAGGACAAATTTACCAACCCCAGATTAATCAACCCCGACTTTTTCAACGCTCCAGTTTACCCAAGCTTCGTTCCACCAGCACCGGGTGTGGTTAAGCCCGTTTTGATAAATCATGAGTCAAAGCTAAATGACGCGGGTTATGCAAAATATGCCAAAATCAAAATGGCAAATATAACGGGACCTGATCACCAAATTCGTATAAATAGTAATACCGCTTCTACTTGGGTTCGGGTTCTCTTTTTCCAAAGCAACACATTGCTAACCCGGAAAGGTATTGTGAAAGCAATCCCACTACCCGAAGCGGTGTTTCCTATAATGGACCTCAAATTTTCTTCTCCTCCTAAAGAGAAGGAAAATGAACCCGAGGTGACAAAGGATACGGTGCAACCAAGCACCAAAAACATCCAACCTCCGGTGGTCCAAACTAATGACCAAATTGGTGAGCCCGTTGTTGCTTCAAAGACTAAACCAACCTTGCCTTATCCTCAAGGGGCCAACAAAGAAATGCTCCATGAAAAAGACAATCCTCTAGCTTCAAAAATATTATGGAGATTCTTTCGGAATCTCCCATTTCGATCTAAGTTTCGCGGACGCTCTCTTCACTATGCCCAAGTTTGGTACCAATTGTTTAGAACAGCTCCTCAATGACAAGGATAAGATGATTGAGTTGGACCAAAGACACGGTTAAAGAGAATTAGGAATTGGTTCGGCGGGTTTATCCTAAAAAAAAGTTTCCCGAGAAACTTGAAGACCCCGGCAGAGTTCTTATTACCGTGTTGATTTTCTAGAGATGATTGAATGCTTAGCCTTGGCCGTCTCTCGGTTGCAAGCAGCAACCTAATTGCTCTCTCCCATTGGAAAGAACTAGTCTCCCAGCTAATGACACAAACCCGAATGATACTTGAAAAAACTTGTCGACTAATATCCCGAAGATTTCTACTCCTACCGGTATATCGCAGGATGTTTTCATGAAAGTTGTGAAACATTCTTCTTTACTGCCCGATTTGTGGTCGTTGAATATACGTTGCCATCCTCGGGTTTCTCTATCGTAGGAAGACCTTTCTTAAGGACGACACGTGCCTTGATCGATGTTCACGATGAACAAATAACCCTTAGGCACGATGACCAATCCGTGACCTTCAAAGTTGGTGATACTAAGATTTCTCCTTCAAAATCATTGAAATCGTTAACCGGGTCGATGTTATTGACATTGCTTGTAAAGAATATGTTCAAGAAGTACTTGAAAATTCTAAAAGTGGCAATCCCACTTCTACTTCGGACCTTATGATCGACTCTCGCTCTCCATCTTTTACTCCCTTCGGAGGAAGTGATTTTCTAATGGAAGAGATCGACGAATTTCTTGAACATGATGATTCAATACCACCAAGTGTTGACGGCATCTATGATTCTGAGGGAGATACTATTTACCTTGAGCAATTGTTAAGTGTGATCAATAGTGACCCTATATTCCCTCCGTCACAGTTTGTAAATCAATGTTAACCTGAAAGGTTAATATTTCATGTGACAGAGCCTCCGACCTTGACTCAAAGACTTACCATCCCACTTGAGTATGCGTTTTTAGAGGGCGTGATGACAATTTACCGGTCATAATCGCTAAAAACTTTAAAAGATGAGGATAAAACCGGCCTTGATCAAAGTTCTTAAGTCACACCAATACTTGCCATAGCTTGGATGATTTTGATATTAAGGGGATAATCCTCACAGTTTTGCACCCATGAAGATTTTGATGGAGGAAAATGCCAAAATCTCGTAATTCAACATCAGAGAAGCGTTAACCCAAAATCCATGAGGTTATTAAGCAAGATGAAGTTATCAAAATTCTTGATGCAGGTTAATTTACCCATCTTTGGACAGTCCCCCTGGGGGGAGCTAGTTTATTGTGTCCCTAAGCATAGGGTACGGCATTCCGTGGTTAAAAAATGAAGGAAATAGGAAAATGAGTTATATACCTACTAGGTTGGTTACGGGGATGGAGATGTTTGCATCGATTTACCAAAAAACTTTAATGATGCAACTCGTTAAGACCATTTCCCTGTTACCTTTCATGGATCAGATGCTTGAAATATTAGCCGGAAATGAGTTGACTATTGCTGTTTGGACGGATTCTCCTTGCTACTTTCAGATCCAATTGACCCACTTGATCAAGAAAGACTACTTCACTGCCCTTATGGGGAACATTCGCTATCGTCGCATGCCTTTTGGGTGTATGCAATGCACCAGGCACGTTCCAAAGGTGTATGGTTTGCAATCTTTCAGATATGATTGGAGAAAAACCATGGAGTCACATGGATGATTTATTAGTTTTACGGTGTTCTTTCTCCTCTTGCCTTTCCCATTTAAGACATAAATGCTCAAAGGTGTGAAGGACTCCATTCATGTGCTTAAATTGGGAAAAAATGCCACTGTATGGTCATGGAAGGAATAGTCCTTGGCTCATAGATTTCTAAGTCTGGGAGTTTGAGGTTGATAAATCAAAGTTGGGTGTCATTGGCAAATAATATCTTTCTCTTTTCTCTCTCAATTCTCTCTCCTCTTTCTCTCTCTAAACAACTCACCCTCTTTCTCTTTTCTTGTTAGATTTGTGTGATATATATGTTATGAAGTGTTAATCGGGATCCTACATCCTTGAAAAAGAAACTCCGTTTATCTTCTCGAAGGAATGCATCGAAGCGTTTGAAACCCTTAAGATGAAGTTAACCCAGGCTCCAATTCTAGTTGCTCCCGATTGGGACTTACCCTTTGAAATCATGTGTGATGCAAGTGATTTTGCTGTTGGGGCAGTCCTAGGGTAACATAAGACCAAGCAATTCCAGCCAATAGACTATGCAAGCAAAACTATGATCGAGGCTCAAGCACATTACACTACAACGAAAAAAGAATTACTTGCCGTAGTGTATGCTTTCGAGAAATTCCGGCCATATCTTGTCTTGTCCAAAAGCATAGTGTATACGGACCATTCGGCTCTCAAGTACCTGCTTGCTAAGCAGGATGCTAAGCCAAGATTGCTCTGGTGGATTTTGCTGCTCCAAGAATTTGATGTTGTTATCCGTGATAAAAAAGGAGCAGAAAATCTCGCCGTCGACCACCTTTCTAGACTTGAAAATCCCCATCAAAGTGCTCGAGAAAAAGGAAATTACGGAAATATTTCCTCTCGAGACACTTGTGTAGGATCCCGTAACACTTCACTTCATAGAATCAAACACGAATTTGGACTAGAAATGAGAAAGAAAGATTGAGTTGTTTAGAGAGAGAAAGAGGAGAGAGAATGAGAAAAGATATTATTTTAGAAATGAAACAACTTCCTTTTTCTAAGTAAGAAAAAGCTTATATACCCCGTCACGTTAAAGGTGACGCGCGAGATATTTAACTAGGACCCGGGCTCGGGTTTTGCTTG
>BQNB010148768.1:0-16256 GCA_026074375.1 Tanacetum coccineum | reverse complement strand
ATGATTTTTGCAGTTTACTCATATATATATATATATATATATATATATTTCTATATATATATCGGTAAATAAATCTTTCTCATTCTTGTCCATCGATACTTCAGAGATTTCGCTTGCACAGTTATACTTAAAAGATTTAAAAAAAAATCCTTCCGTTCATCATTTTTTTTATTATTTTTTTTTGAAAATATTTTGTTCTCTATAACTTAAGCTCTGATACCAATTTGTAACACCTCCATTTTTATATATCTCAGCGGAAGGGTCATTTGAGGTGCTACGTCTTAATATAATAACTCAAGCATATAAAACGACTCGAAAAGAGACGTTTTTAAATATAACCATTCGAAATAAAAGTTTCACAACATAGGTCCCAAATATTTTCATAATCAATACATCATTTTCAAATATTTTCTTCGAATGATTTTCTTTAAATGAGCCTTCAAAATATTTATTTCATTAGCTTCTCCAAAATCTTCATCATCGAATTACCTTCAAGGACCTAAGATAAAACATGTTAAAAAGTCAATAATAATATTAAGTGAATCCATAGAGTTTATATATATATATATATAGTGGCATTTTATTTGCAGAACCACTTTTTTGTACAGAACCTACAGAACCAGCTTTTTTACTCCTAATAATGCATGATGTACATGATATCAATGCAAGATGGCATCTTTGTAAATATTCATTACCTATTTTAGAAAAAGAAATTAAATCAAGGGCAATTTAGGTATTATGTATTTACCCTAAAAATGTGCTACTTTTTATCTGCATAACTTCCCTAAACCTACAGATCTCATCTCAAAAATCAAATGCCGCCTCTTTTCCCTTTAGATCAATCACCGATCCATTTGCAAAAACCCATCTTCCCCATCACACACTCCCCCAAAAAACTCTTACAAATCTCCCAAATCTCAAACCCCCAAAACCCACCTCCTTTAAACCAAACATCCGATCATGTCTCAAATCCTCAATCCAAATTGAATTCCAAACACCCCCCAAAACCCGCGTCAAAATCCTCTCAGAAGCCCTCCCATTCATCCAGAAATTCCGCGGCAAGACCATCGTAGTCAAATACGGCGGCGGCGCCATGAAATCTGAATCCCTCCAAGCCTCCGTCATCGCTGACCTTGTTTTATTATCCTGCATTGGTTTACGAATAGTTTTCGTGCACGACGGTGGGCCTAAAATAAACTCATGATTGAATAGATTAAATATTGAGCCCAATTTTTTAAACGGTTTACGCGTAACTGACGCCTTAACCATGGAGATTTTTTCCATGGTTTTAGTAGGGAAAGTTAATAAGCATTTGGTAGGATTGATTAATAAAGCGGGTGGGACTGCGATCGGGTTATGTGGGACTGATGGTAGGATATTTACTGCTATTCCAAGCCCTAATGCTGATAAGTTAGGTTTTGTAGGGAAGATTAGTAGTGTTGACACCTCGGTTTTGAGGACGTTGGTTAGTGATAATTTGATCCCTGTGATTGCGTCTGTGGCTGCTGATGGGACTGGACAGAGTTATAACATTAATGCTGATACGGCTGCAGGGGAGTTGGCGTCTGCGTTAGGGGCGGAGAAGCTGTTGTTGCTTACCGATGTGGCGGGGATTTTGGAAGATAAGGAGGATGTAGGGAGTTTGGTTAAGGAGATTGATGTGAAGGGGGTTAGGAAAATGATGGATGATGGGAAGATTGCGGGTGGGATGATTCCGAAAGTGAATTGTTGTGTGAAAGCGTTGGCGAATGGGGTTAAGACTGCGAGTATTATTGATGGGCGGTTGGAGCATTCGTTGCTTTTGGAGGTGCTTACGGATGGAGGTGCTGGAACTATGATTACTGGGTAAGAATTTTTGTTCTGTTATGAAGTGTTTCATGTGATGTCTCATTTGAGTTCTTTGTGTTATGAGTTTGTTTTTTCGATTGTAACAAGTGGTATCGAGTGGTAGTTTGGAGTAAAAACCGCCATTGATGTAGCTCAAAAATCCCTTGCAAAGGGTTCAGATGCTACAATTCAGATGTATGGTCGTTAGCTTGCGTTTTGCTTTTGTCTCTAGTCGGGAAGTCGTTTGTCGAGGAGACACATGATTTTCTTTCTAGTTATATACTTACATTGATCAATGGAAATGCTTTTGACTGTGAAGGGTTATACGTAGATTGGTTGGGTAAAGTTTCTGTCTTGTTAGATACTAGTTTAGGTTCTGTCTTGTTAGATACTAGTTTAGGTTCAGACCATGTATTTAATGACGTAAGAACTGATATTATCTTGACAATGTGTTGTTTTTATTTTCTTTGGTTTTTCTATATTTGTGTGGTTAGGATATAGTTACTTTTCAAAGTGTTGCTAATACTCTTCTATCATTTGAAAGCATTTTTATTCCATCAGGTACACGTATGTTGTAAATTTGTCAATGAGTTGTCAATTTCGTTTCGTTTATTGATAGAATGTGCCAATTTGGTTGATGAAAGTTTAACTACTTCTTTATATGTATATTTTGTTTCAGTCGGGATGGCTCAATTCAAGGAAAGACGATGTGTGATGAAGATGATTTACGAATGCATTTATTTTTTAGAAGGCGTGCACATATGTTCTAGAAGACGTGCATATATGTTTTTAGAAGACGTGCATATATGTTCTTGCAAGGGTACTCATATGTTCTAATGAATTTGAGAAAGAAAGTGAGGCGTGCACATATGTTCTAGAAGACGTGCATATATGTTTCTAGAAGACATATATGTTTTTAGAAGACGTGCATATATGTTCTTGCAAGGGTACTCATATGTTCTAATGAATTTGAGAAAGAAAGTGAAACGTGCACATATGTTTTTCGAAGAGTGCCCACATGTTTTTAAACAACATGGATATAGTTGGATTTATATTTCTAATGTATTTCATTTGATATCAAATTTTGTTTATGTATTTATGTTTTTGGTTTGTTATTTGTATTTGATATGTATTTCATTTGATATCAATTTTTATCTGTATTTTGTGTTATAAAATTTAAAGATTAAAGAATGCGCACAAGAAACATATGTGTAATTAGCGTATTAAGTTAAAAATGTACACTAAAAACATGGAATTTACAATATTAAAAAAAACATATATGCACTTATTTTTTTCCTTTTGAAAACAGTATATACAAAAAAAATATAAAAAAAATTAATTTTGAAAATTAAAAGGTTTTAAAAAAACGTTTTTTAATTAAAAAATTCAAAAAAAAGTCAAAATGTGTTTTGACTATTATACCCTTTTGAACATTTAATAATATACTAAATTTCTATTGGTCTAAAGTGGTTCTGTAGGTTCTGTACAAAAAAGTGGTTTTGTATTGAATGGTCCCATATATATATATATATATATATATATATATATATATATATATATATATATATATATATATATATATATATATATATATATATCATTAAAAAGGGGTAAAACCATCAAATCAGTTACTCATGTGTGACACGAAACACCATTCTCTGAGATTGCAAGGCGCAGTAGGGTGCGGTTATTGGTGTGTCACTTTATCATACATTCAATATAATCACGATAACTAAAACACCATCTTCAATTGTGATTGTTGTTTGTGCATGTGAGTCTCATAACACACTGCCAAAAATATCCCACTTTACTTGAAAAAAAACAAAACAAAAAAACCAAACAACAATGCACTAGCGAAGGGACGACCGACGCCAAGATGGTGTAGGCAACGGTGCAGAACGACGACGTCATTTAGGGGGGTGCAATTTTTGACACAGTACGCTAATGACACGAACCCGACTGAAGGTTAAATAGGGTTTTGGTTGAGGATAAACATGTTTGGGTTAAAAACATGTCAACCCGACTACCCGTTTAATAAACGGACCGTGTTTGGGTTGAGTAAATATAAATAGGGTCAAACCCGTGAAAACCGTGAATAATAATAGCCTCTAAAAATAAAATATCTAAATTGTATTTTATCTTGATTTTGGATTAAATGTATTTTGTTATGTACTTAATATAAGTGAATTAGGATTATAACTCAAATATAATTGACATTGTCGTATGCTTATTTGTATTTTATGTTTATCTTTTTTTAGATCTTAGTATCATTTTTGCATGTAAATTAGTTAAATCGACAAATCATTAACCTTATTTATCGCTTGACCTATGTACTTAAACAGGTTAAACGGGTCACAAACGGGTTGCACTTGTTATGCAAGTCTGGGTTTGGATTGTGTTTCTTGACACGATTAGAAAATGGGTCGTGTTTAGGTAGAGGTTATAATAACCCGTGAACCCGAACAGATCAACCCAAACACGACTCGATCGCCACCCCTAACGCCATTGGTGCCAGAAAATGCCAATAACGTGTTGTTGGTGCATTGCACCGGGCATTCTTACGATATACTCAGAATAGACAAAAGAAGTATCAGACTTCATGCCTTGTATATTGTTTCGGACTATTTTATGAGATAAACTTAGGCCAGATGGTATGGTTGCATACCACTCACCTGACACGTCAGCGCCACATCAGCTTTCTCTTTTCAACTTTAAAACTCACATTTCAACCGTAATAACAACCCACCTTACGTACTAAACTCACCTTAGTCACCATTTTTTTTATTTAATTAGTTTCATTCATAAACTAAAAACGTAAACGTAAACGTACGAAATTAATAAAAACGCAAACTAAATTAAAAACTTTTATTTGTAAGTTAAAAACATTACATAACAAAGTACAATACGAAAATAAAAATACATAACATAGTACGAAACAAACAAAGCTAAAACTAAACATTACGAGACAAGTGTTCGATCAAATCGTGTCGAAGGTTTTGATGCACTTGTGATGATCTGATCCACCTCATAACTTGTTGCACTTGTTCTTCGTTTCGTAGCATGTCTTCCGGTCTAATGTGCTTCCTCCGGGAACTATTTGAGAGACATCGCAAGTTTTTTGTATTTTCGAATCATATTATGTAATATGATGCATGCGTACATCATATTAATAAATCTTTCTTTTTTTAAGCGGCTCGTGTAGGATTGACTAGTATTGCCCATTTCTTTTTCAGAACACCAAACGCTCGTTCGACATCTTTCCTTGCCGATTCCTGCTTTTGCTTATACAAAATTCGCTTGTGGTCATCATCAGCTGGTTCTGGGATCCTCTTAACGAGTGGCGCCAATTCCGGGTATATCCCGTCAACAAGATAGTATCCACTTGGATAAGTTACGCCGTTAGTCACAAAAGAAATCTCTGGTGCTCGTCCGGTTTTGAGATCGTTAAATAAAGGTGATTGATATAAAACGTTGATGTCGTTGTTCGACCCAGCAACACCGAAGAAAGCATGCCATATCCATAAGTCTTGCGACGCAACAGCTTCAAGCAAAATGAAGGAATTCGGACCATGATCACGTCTAACGTATTGCGCTTTAAATGCGTACGGACAAGCGAACCACTCCCAATCCGTACAATCAAGGCTTCCTAACATCTCCGAAAACCCGTGCTTTTCTTCGTGATGCAAATATAGTTTTTCGACATCAGTCACCGTAGGTTTCCTCAAATACACAGGCCCATAAATTTGCATAACAGATTCACAAAAATGATCAAGAGCCAGACGCGAACTTCTCTCGTTGATTTGCATATATTCATCTAGAAACTAGGCATGAACACCGTATGCCAATTGACGAATTGCAGATGTGCACTTTAACAACCCGAAAATGCCTTTTTTTCTGGTACAATCAAAATTATTACGAAAGAATGGATCGTGATCAATTACGGCAGTAACTATCTCGTTGAAAAGAGGGCGAGCCATTCGGAACGTCTTCCGAAATTTTACTTCATCGTACATCGGTTCGTCGCTAAAAAAAGCGACGACTAAACGATCATGAGCACCATAACGATCTCGAGTTATGTGGTTTCTTGTCACTCGGTTTGCTCGGCGTCTATTCTTAATAAACGCAATCGCTCGTTTAATAAAAGTCTTCTTACTGCTAATAACTTCTTCTTCTCCGTCTAAATCTATGCTCATAAACGTATACGAATTTATTTTGCGTAAATGAGAAATGTGAGAAGTGTTTATAAAAGGAGAGAGTTTTGTATAAAATGAAAGAGTTGTGTTTAAAAATGGATGAAGTAGTAGGTATTTATAAGTAAAAAGTAGGGTTTTTTAATTATTTTTTTTTTATATACAACGGATATAAAATCAAGGGGGCCACACATTTTTTAAAACTCACACTCGGTGAGTATGTGACCTAGTGTACCAAAATTTCGACCGAAACTCACCTCACTTTTGGAACTCACCGAGGTGAGTTTTACCACCGGAGTGGCAAGTCGCGCGCGAGTGGTAACTTACCTCGGTGAGTTTGGCACCACTCCGTCCAGCCTAAGGAGGTGCAATCTTGACTATTCATCTTATTTTAGAAAATCACATCATAGGGTGACATGTGTCACTTCTTAATTGAAAAATCACTTTTATTTTCAATTTGACATATCTTTTTATCTATTTATTTTTTTATGATTTAATTTCATCGTATTTTCTAAAATTTCGTGATTTTTAATTCAACATCCATTTTGATATATTTTTATAAATTTTTAGCTTTTCACATTTTTAGTGGGTTTATTTTGAATTTTTTAACAACTTTAACTTTAATTTGAATACAAACTTGATTCGTAAAAGATATATAATTTTGGAGACAATGTTTGAAGGGTAAGAGAGTGTGTGAGTCTTTACACAATCGAGAATGATGTTAATATGATGTTGCGGGAAAGCTACGAAAACCCAAACAAATGAATTCTCTAAGGCTGGACGGAGTGGAGGTGGGTTTGGCAAACTCACCTAGGTGAGTTTCCAACTCACGCGCGAGTTGCCATGCCACCCTCCAAACTCAACTTGCCACATTGGATTTGCTTGGTGAGTTAACACCGAAAAAACTCACTTTTTGGTGAGTTTCTCACCTCACGGTGAGTTTTATTTGTTGGCCTCTTTCTTTTTTATTAAATGTATTTTAATTGGTTGTGAGTGTGCGTGGATATTTAGTGGATATATTTTATATAAAGTGGTTATTTTAATTAAATGTGAGTTTTAGTGGTAAGGTGAGTTCTTATTACGGTTGAAAAGTGAGTTGTAAGGTGAGTTTTATTTGGAGAGAGAAAGCTGATGTGGCGCTGACGTGTTAGGTGAGTTTTGCCTCACCACTCCATCCAGCCTAAGTGAGTAGAGAATTACGGAGCGAGTTGGGTTAGCAATTTTTATCGCCGCCGCTATGCGCGGGTATCCAACTAGTATATCTACCTATATTATACAATGAACCTCTCTTATTACTGTTATGCTCTAAGAAAATTAGACATCAGCACAAACAGTTTGCTACTGTTGTCCACCTTCATTTTCTCCGACCTTCCTTCACCCACTCTCTTTATTTTCCATACGACATCATGAATACCCATGCCTAATTTCTTTTTCTTGCTTCTACAAAATGTCACTCTTGCTTGCTTTCCTTTTTATTATGCACCCCACTTTTTGCTTACACCTCCACACTCAATTTACAGAAACCTACATCCTCATCTTTATTTTGGGGAAATATTAATTTGGTTTATTTTGGGAAAACATTAATTTGGTTAGTTTCATGGACAAATGTGCGAAAAACTACATTCGCACTGTAAGTGTTTTTAGATCCATATCTTGATCCTTATAATACTATTCTTTGTAAAGTTGTTTCCCAAAAGTTGTGTTCAATTCTTGCAAGTTATGACGATTTTGTAAATACAAAAAGTTATTACGATTTTGTTACATACAAAAAGTTTAATTTGCATAAATACTGGTTAGTAGACAAATCCTCTTTGTAATTTTTGTAGTGAAGTTAGACAAAATAGTTGATGGTATCAAAAAGTTTAATTTGCATAAATACTGGTTAGTTAGCTATGTTGTGTATGATACAGATTTGTGTTTAGAGTACTTGTAAAAAAACAAATAAACACTATAGACTATTAGGTAGAAATGGTAATAAGAATGGCTATGAGTATGGGTGTTAGTGTATGACAGTAGAACTGCAGGGGATGGGGATGGTATTGTCCCATCAAAATAGTGTTTGGAGTAGTTGCATGTAAACAGTTGGGTGAGGTAGATATCTAAAAAAGAGGGAAAAGTTGTGTTAAAAGTATCATTTGTGTTCTTGTGTGTTAGTTCAGGTGTGTGTTTTACACCAATCACATATAAGGAAACAATGAAAAACATGTTTATAGTATTCGCCCATATTCCTTATATATACATACAGGTTGTTGATATATAAAATTGTATTGATACCAAAAGTTGACGTAGAGAAAAGTGGCAAGTACAAGATAAGTTCTTTATTACTACGTTGCATAAATCTTGTTACCCTTGTTATAACATTGCTTATGACGATCAATTGAGCTTAATTATTGATATGCATGACTACTGGCTATTGTAGTTGGTTGACACTTGACACAAACTAGCACTTATGAATTCTAAATAAAATGAAAAGGAAGAACTTGGTTGCTATGTCTCTATAGTTTATTTGGAAACAGATAACATATATGCACCCAACATATAGGCCATCTTAGTAATCAACATTAACGTACGTGGGCTGTGCTTTTGTACAGCCTAAGACACTACCTAGTATCTATAGGCTTATGTTATATGTACCCCCGAAACATCATTTGTACCCCTCCGGTTTTTTTGCGTTTTTTTTTTGTATTTTTTTTTTGTATTTTTATAATTTTGTATATGTTATAAAACTGTGACACGGAAAAAACGGAACGAAAAATATAAAGTTTAACAGGTCAAAAGTATGAAACTGTCAAAATTTACGGAACAGAAACTGATAAAAACTGCGTTGCACTGTAAAAATGGGGGTACAAAAGGAATCTTTCGTACTTTTTGACACTATTTAGTGGGCCAGGGGGTACCAATAGTAGCACCCATATATATATATGATCACTTTTGTGTGACGTTACCAATCATGAATATATTGGCTCATTGCATTCTTATTTTGTAGATAGTCTCAACTAGTTTTACTTTAGTGTTGTGTTGTTAATTCCAGTTTTTATTGTATTCGGTTAACTTTTTTTTAGCTCTTTTGTAAAATTTCAAAACCAAATTAACCAATATCTTTGAAAGTACTAGAAAAATTGGAACTTATTCACTGCTATTTTTTTACAATTCTTTAGTTAGATGCACGAATTTGAACAAAAGTCAATTGTCCTTTCAATTATGTTCGTGAATGTCTCATTATTTGTCCGTGAACGTTCATTTGTTTTTTTCCATTCATATATCATATCAATATATTATAAATTTTTAAGATTACTTTACTTAAACAAAACAATACTTACAAAACATAACATTATTTATATGGGGGAAGTGAATATGGGGTTGTATTGCATCTAAGCTGACATGCAAAACCTTCAATAATTATGTTATTTTAACAAGAAAAACGTCAAATTTACCTCGTTTGTATCATGTATTTCACAATATTAGTGTTTTCTCTTGATTGCATCACAACATCACTAAAGTTGAGTTCACTTTGATACATCTTATTTATACATCATATTGTTGGGTGTTTCTATTAACTAAACAATCAGTTGTAGATTTAAAAATGGTTTGATTTGATTCACCACTAAAAAGTGTTTCACTACACATATATTTATTCCACTACTCAAATGTTGAACAAGTAATAATCAAAATGACGTAATTTTTAGTGATATTGAACGGTTTTGCATGCAAGGTTAGATGCATGACAACCCCATATTCACTTTTCTCTATTTATTTTCTATAAATTTTATGTTTTTTAGTTTATATTCATATATGTTCATTCGTTTATGTCTCTTTAGTACTTAATGAAGGATAATAAACGAATATGAATGAATAATTATCAATTACTCAACTTTGGATGGGTAATCCGCCTAGCCTTATAGCCGTCACCAAAAAGGTGAACCCTAAATCGATTGGATCTACTACTTTTCTTGTGTAAGGATCTTTATAACCCCCGTATTTATTGAGTTCATCCATTGTTGATGGATCTTTAAACGAGCGAGTTAGACGATTTTTTACCTTGAGAACATATGGATTTGTTTCCGGTTTTAGGTTTTCATTCGATTACTTTGAAACTCAAATCCGTTCGATCTACTGCCTTTCTTGTGTATGATCATGGTAATGACCTGTTTTCGGATGTTCTTTTATAAATCAATTCATAAACGAGATTCATTACAAGATCGTTACCCTGAAACCGTAGAGATTTGGTCGTGTAGTTAGGTTTTCTTGATCATTTAAACCCTAATTTTTTAGGATTTTTTATATCCCAAATATTCAATTATTTATTTTGGCATCTTTTTTTCTTCAATTGGAGACCGTAATTGGATTTCGCACAATTCTAAGGAAGATCAAACTCAGCAAATCTCCAAGTCGGTTTCGTTACTAACTTTCTAGACCATTTCATATCTCGGGACTTGTGGAATGTATGAAATGGATATGGAAGAGTGGTTGATGTTTTTATTCCGTTCAAGAGATCGAAGGCAGGCAAACGTTTTGCTTTTGTTAGATTCATCAAGGTTGCTAATGTAGATCGATTGGTTGAAAATCTATGCACTATTTGGATTGGTCGTCTCTGCCTTCATGCAAATATTGTTCGTTTCCAAAGAGCTCAACGTCCAACCTAAAAAATACATATGTGGAGACCTCCAACGCTTCTTTTGTGTCGATTATCAAAGAGGGTATTCCCAAAAACATTTCATTAGCTCAGTCAAAACCTGCTTTGGTCCTTGATGATTTGTGTCTCTTGGAACGTGATTTCTGCAAAGACTTAATGTGAAAGGTTAAAGAAGTATCTGTTATCCCAAATCTACATTTTTCTTATATCCAAAAAGGGTTTTTTCTAACATGAAAATTACTTACCTTGGCGGTTTATAGGTCCTTATCTAAACGGACTCTTTGGAGTTAAAAGCAAGACTTAGGAATCATATTGGAGTGAGATCGTGGTTCACTACAATGAACAATGCATGTAACATGTTTGTTTCTAACGAACAAATTATTTGGGTCGCAATCGATGGTCTACCTATTGAGCTTGGACAACCAATACGTTTAAGAAGATTGCATCAATGTGGGGATGTCTTATGGAATGGGAGGACTTGATAGATGATTCCTTGGCCTGTAAATGCATATGTTTAAGGACAAAGCTCGATAACATTATTAATGAAAAAGTTAAGATCATCCTCCATTGTAAAGTGTATTGGATCCGTGCAAAAGATATTGACACTTCGAACCAAATTTTGATAAACAAAACTCCCATTGCACTTTGGAAGATGAACGATTTGTCGAAGATAAGGGACATACAAGTGGAGAACTAGATGGAAAACATGATGGAGAACAAGATGGAGGACAATATGGAAAACAAGTTGGAGAACAATACGGAGAACAAGAGAATATGAACAAAGAGATAGATATGGTGTCAGAATCAAGTTGCATGCACGGAGAAGATCTTATGTATGAAAGTGTTTAAAAAATTTATGAAGCTTCTAAGGACCCCTTCAACATTAATGACGTACTACAAGAGAAAAAGGCGAATGATAGTCAAACAAAAGAAGATGATTTGCAATTTCCACCAGGATTTACCCCTGTTGATTGGACACCAATTGGCAGTTATAGGAGAGGAACATGTTTGTGTTGATTCACCACAAGAAAACTAAACGAGGTAACAAATAATGACAAAGTTTCTGCCCATGCTAGTCGAGGTATGAATTCTCATAACGTAAAAAAGGTGGTTCTCTTTTAGAAGTTTTGGACGAAATGGTTAAAGTTGGAACAACTATGGGATATAATATGGACGGTTATACAAAAAACATAGAAGTTATCATTGGTTCACAAGGAGTTGATAATGTATTAGATGAATTTTTTGTCTTTGAACATTCAAGGTCTTGGCCACAAGACCAAAAAAAGGTGGATTAAGGAGTTGTGTTCAAAAAATAGAATTAACATTGTTGCTCTAAAAGAAACTAAGATCGAGAAAATCAATCTAATCTCCATTAAGGCGTTACGGGGAAACTACTCTTTTGATTTTGCTGCTTCTCACTTTGTAGGAAATTCGGATGGTATTTTATGTGTTTAGGAACCCAATTTATATGTCAAAGACAATGTTACTGCTTTTGATTATTTTTTGGCTATTATGGGTACCTGGATTCCAACGCGTACCAAGATCCTCATTATTTTCATTTACGCTGCTCAAGAGATATAGAGAAAAAGAGAGTTATGGGATTTTATTCAAAATATGGTGGATAGGTGGGATGGAGAAACCGTACTATTGGGCGATTTTAATGAAGTTCACTCATAACACGAGAGGTTCGGTACTATGTTTAATATTCAAGGTGCTAATGTATGTAACTCCTTTATTGCGTTGACAGGTTTGATAGATCTTCCGTTAGGAGGATATTCATTCACTTGGACTCATAAATCAGCTACCAAGATGAGTAAGCTAGATAGATTCATTGTGTCTGAAGGATTAATGGCTTTGTTTCCTCATTTGTCGGCCTTATTCCCTGATAGACATTCATCCGATCAACGTCCCATTTTGATGCGGGATATGATTTTAGACTACCGCCCCACTCCGTTTTGGATATTCCATTCTTGGTTTAAAATGAAAAGATATGAATATAGTTGAATCGAACGGGTTGCTACAGTTAAAGAAAAAAACTCCAAACTCTTAAAATTGCCATTAAAGCTTTTGGTCAAAAGAAACAAAGTGCAGCTCCTCCGTTATTAAATCTAATATTAAACAAAAACTTTTAAATATTGACCACAAACTTGATCAGTGTTGGCACAATGAAGACATTCTTAGCCAAAGGTACACTCTTTTGAAAGACCTTCATGATGTCGACTCCATAGAAGCTTTAGAGATTGCTCAAAAGATAAAATCCGTTGGTCTATAGAAGGAGATGAGAATTCCAAGTATTTCCATGGCATCTTAAATAACAAACAATCCCAACTATCGATTCATGGTATCCTTGATAAAGGTGATTTGTTTGATGATCCAAGTATTGTAAAAACAAAATTTTTTGAGCACTTTTCAAACCACTTCTCTAAGCCAGATTCTTTTCATCTTAAGCCAGAGTTCCTTTTTCCAAATCAGTTATCCCCTGTGCAGGTTAATGATTTGGAAAGTGAGGTATCTTACGATGAAATCAAGTCTGCTGTTTGGGAATGTGGTACGAACAAGTCCCCTGGGCCGGATGGTTTTACCTTTAAATTTTTTCGTAAGTTTTAGAGTATCATTGAAAAAGATGCGGTGGTTGCGATTAAAGCCTTTTTCTCCTCAGGTATGTTTCCTAGATGATGTAATATATCTTTTATAGCTTTGATCCCGAAAATGCAAGATGTCAGTCAAGTTAAACACTACCGCCCTATTAGTCTAATTGGAAGTGTCTATAAAATCATTGCCAAGATTTTGGCTAATAGATTGAGCCTTCTTATTGATGACTTATTAGTGAAGTTCAATCGGCTTTTGTTGCCCAAACGTAAATTTTTAACGGCCGTTTCATCCTTAATGAGCTTATTTCTTTATGTAAACATAAAAAGCTTAAGGCTTTAATTTTTAAAGTTGACTTCGAAAAGGCATTTGATTGTCTTAGATGGGATTATTTAGATGATGTCCTCAAATCGTTTGGTTTTGGAAACAAATGGTGTAGTTGGATAAAAGGATGCCTCGAATCAGCCATGGGATCTATTCTTGTCAATGGTAGTCCTACATCAGAGTTTCGCTTTTATAAAGGCTTAAAACAAGAGGATCCTCTTTCTCCTTTTTTGATCATCTTGATTATGGAAAGTTTGCACCTCTCTTTTAATAGAGTTTTGAGCGCAGGTCTTTTCAAGGGTATTTCTTTAAACGAATCCTTGACGTTATCCCACTTGTTTTATGCTGATGACGCTGTATTTGTTGGAGAATAGGATGTCTCTAACATTAAAACTCTTGTCCTTGTTTTGAAGTGCTTTTTCTTGTATTCGGGTCTCAAAAGAAATCTTCACAAAAGTAAGATTATGGGTATTGGTATTGATTGGAAGGAAGTTGAAAATGTCACTCGCTTAATCGGATGTTCAACCTTTTCTACTCCTTTCAGATATCTTGGTGTCAAAGTGGGAGATGTTATGTCTAAAATTAAGTCATGGGACGAGGTTACTTCCAAGCTTTCTTCTCGTTTATCTAAATGGAATACCCTATCTATTGATGGCCGCTTCAATCTCTTAAATCGGTCCTTACTTCAATTCCTCTTTATCACATGTCTGTTTTCAAAGTTCCTATTGGTGTTCTTAACAAGATGGAATCTATCCGTAGAAACTTCTTTAATAGAGTTGATGGAACGGTACGGAAAATGGCTTGGATCGGTTGGAATAAGGTTTTGGCTTCCCAGCATAATGGGGGTCTCGGGGTGTTGAGTTTATTCTTAGGTCCATTCATTATGGGCTAGGTTCATCAAAGCTATTCATAGTGAAAACGACTATCTAGACGAACTATCCCTCCTAGTCGTAAGTCTATTTGGATTGATATTATTCGAGATGTCTCTTCTCTTAAAAACAAATATGTTGACCTTATGGCTTTCACACAAAAAAGGTAGGTAATGGAGAAGACACCAAGTTTTGGAAGGATACGTGGCTTAATGAGGTAGCGTTAAAGGTTCAATTTCCAATATTTTATGATTTAGAATCTCAAAAGGATATTAGTGTGGCTGATAAAAAGAGAGACACTACTCTCGCTCTTTCCTTCCGCCGTTCTCGGAGGAGGGTCTGAAGAGGAACAATTTCAGCTCCTTCGTTCATGATTTCATGATATTCTTCTTCCTTAGATGTGTGATCGTTGGGTGTGGTCTTTAGTATCTTCGGGTGAGTTCTCTATTAAATAGGTTCGAAACTACATTGATGACATCCTCCTTCCTAAAGAGCCCGTTCAAACTCGTTGGGTTAAGGTTATGCCTATTAAGGTGATTTTTTTGGATTTGAGAGTTTGGTTGGATGATCTTCCTACTCGCTTTAATCTCTCGTCTAGGGGTTTGGAGATTCATTCTCTTTCATGCACGTTATGTAATGTGTCAGTAGAATCTACTTCACATATTTTCTTCTCTCGTTCTTTAGCTCGCCAGTTGTTCAATAAAGTGTTTTGTTGGTGGGACATAGATGCTTTAGATTTTCTTTCGTACGATGAATGGCTCACTTGGCTCAAAAACATCCGAATGCCTAAAGGTTTAAAAGACATTTTTGAAGGTGTTTGTTAGGTGATGTGGAGATTCTTATGGCGCTTTAGAAACCAAACCTTGTTTGGTAACGCTCTTCCTAGACGCGACATTCTATTTGATGATATTGTTCGTTTGTCTCATATGTGGTGCTCGAGTCGTTGTAATTTTAGTTTAGATTGGGTGACTTGGATGAAAAATCCTTCTTATTTTAGCTTGTAATCTTTTCTAGCTCCTTGCTAGTTTCTTAATAAAATTTGCAGTTTAAAAAAAATAAACGAATATGAATAACCTTATTTTCTTAATAAAAGTCGGACATGAGAAAAAAATTCGTTTGTTTAAGCGATCGTGTCCGTTCATCTGTCCGGATAAAATTAAACGAACGTACATGAAAAAAAACTATGTCAGTGTTCATCCGATTTGATTACAACCCCACCTATTTCAGTTTCTAAAATTTCTTCGTAAATCGTTTCTCATCTAGCTTTAAAATAAAAGGACAAAGAACACCTTTAATTTGTGGATGTGTCGGGAACGCATCAACCCTTTTGTGTTTGTCAGCATCTTAAGCTTCAAACTTCTTTTATCTCAAGCTAGAAAGCTTATACATTTTCCATTTCAAATTTATTATCCATATTCTATTTGTTTAGTTTCAAAAATAGATAAAAGATCTAAAAAAATTTACCATATTCCCTTCGTTTGAGGGTAATGTTAGATCAATTCAATTTCCAATAATCTCTATTTAGGATCTGAATAGAAATTAAACACAAATGTAAATAACGAGTCACTGTGAATTCTCTAAATGATAGAACATTTAAGGAATCATCTTTAGTGTTCTTCATAGTCTAAAAAATACTCATCATACCCGAAGGTGGACCTTAGAGTATGAAGTCCATGAACCAAAAGAAGATGATGGAGTCGGTGAGTGATGACGATAACTCACGTACTTCCTGAAGATCTCCTCAACTATCAAGACCCTGAGCTTAGATAATTATAACAACCCATAATTTTTCTCTATGCAATTATTTATCTATTAAATTAGAAG
>BQNB010148767.1:3748-16256 GCA_026074375.1 Tanacetum coccineum | reverse complement strand
AAGTATTAAAGTTAAAGAAATTTCAAGAAAGATGATAATACAAGCTTTCAAGATAAAGAAAGGTATGATCATGTCGGTCCAAAAGTCACAAGATCATAATAGGAAATAGATTACAACTATGATGAAAAGAGATGATGTTTAGCTGATGATCTCAAGAAGCTCAAGATCACTTACAAGTCAAGCTAAAGAAACAAGCTCAAGCCTAAAGTCAAAAGATCACTACATGTTTTACAAGATAAAGATAAAGACACAAGAATACGAGAAAGACGACTTAGATTAAGTGTTTGTAAATTGAAGTAGCCTCCCTTAGGGGGAGATTGTTAGAAATACGAAAAAGTGTCGGTCACTTCCAAAATGTTGTTAAGTAACTCGTAGTTAATATTTGGAACTTAGCTAAGCTAAATAGGCCGAGCCCATGGGACACAAGCCTATGGCCGGTCATTGTAAGGCATATAAATACCCTTTCCATGCCATGGAAAGGGTTGTTGGTTTATTTCATAATACATTCCTCCTTTCTCTCACTAAGTGTTCCAACTTCCTCTTTCTCTCTCTAGATTTCTTTATATCATTTCATAAATTGTTGTATGATTGATATTCTACAAAAGCAAAGCTTATTTTCTTTTTGGATTTTCCTGTTGCCATATATAGCCAGCTGAAATCAAAGAATGGGTGCAACCATCCATTCACCTCATGCTGCAAAACAACAAAATAGAAATATCAGACTTAAAAAACAACACATATGACGTTAGTAAATACCACAAAGATATCATCATCGCATACCAAACCAATAAGTATTTTATAAAATGGGTAGATCAGGAAACTAACCAAAGCTATGACGTACAATCCGCGTCTTTCAGGTAAACATTATGAACCTAACGTAACTTCTTTTTGCAATTCTTGAACATAAGATATCCATATGAGGCAGTCATATATAAGCATACCTTAGACATAATTCAGTCTGTATTTAGATTATGCATGATAGGTGAAATGTTTGTATTAACATTGGGGTAAGGACATTGGCATAAATCGATACGAAGCTTTTCTATTAAGCATGTATAGCAATACTTTACCCAAAAAAATTATGCACCACAGTCTTGACGTAAAAAAGTTCCTTTTTGCAAACATAACACAAAATATTTATATCGATTTCTTCCCCGTCCTCACCAAAACATTATTACATTTACTTAAAATACCTTGAATAAACTAAATACACAAATGGAGAATGCCTTGGTAGTTAGAAATAGAATCATTATGCATTGTCTCATATATTAAATTAGGTACATATTTTGCAAAATAAAAATCACAAAGCACCACCTAACTAAATCATCATTGCCACTCAACTATTATCCAAATTAGATATACGTAAAAGGTGTACAAAATATATGGAAAAGTATCCTCACGTTAGCTAAAAGATGCAATAAAAAAGATTAAGAAAACAAAAAAATAAA
The DNA here is from genome assembly GCA_026074375.1 of Tanacetum coccineum. Lineage (NCBI taxonomy): Eukaryota > Viridiplantae > Streptophyta > Magnoliopsida > Asterales > Asteraceae > Tanacetum > Tanacetum coccineum. The sequence continues at coordinate 14,808 of BQNB010148767.1, read as the reverse complement.
TAAAGATCTTACCTCGTTGAATCACACTTCTTTCGTTCCATAATTGCTTTGTGAATCATACGTAAGCACGAAATCAGCTGCTATGACTACAAAATATATATATCATACAAAATCAACATCTCTAACGACACATGAGACATTAAAAGAACCGAATTAACATCTACCTCTGAAAGTAGTACCATGTAAAAAGCAAATTACCTTATATAAATGTTTTATGGTAAGAAGGAAAAAAAAAAAAAAGACTGATATGTGAATGTAACTTCCCAATCCTAGCTTCACATGTGACAATCGGCATTTTCCAAGTTAATATTTTACTATTAACTTGCATTATTTTTACTACGAACATTTACGTACTCAATTTGACCTAAAACCGAAAAGTTATCCCGCGTACAATGAAAAACATCTTTGAACGCACACCAAATTTAGACTAAGTTTAGTCTACACATAACATGTATGTTATGAACATCATAAAAATGTTACATAGGTCATGTATATTTACATTTACAATTTTTACGTAAAACGCCTACATTTTTGCATTTTACATCTCATGCATGAATGCAGCACCAAATAAATCACCACATTTGCATCATACCTCAAAATCTTAACACTTATACATTCCATATTCAAAATTCAAAATTTCATCCCCCTCTGCCTAGTCCAAAACCCACGACTTAAAACAATAAAATGGGAAGGCATATTTTGATTTAGACAACATCACATGAGCTTGTAAGAGATGGAAACAGACATTTTAAGGAGGTCTCTTTTATTTGAGGTTTATACATCTCTTGCATTGACTAAGTCAAATCCTTATCACATAAGCCATCTAGCACTATAAAAAGAATATGTTAGGGTTGTGCACTTCATTTGGTCACTCCACAAAACTTTTTCTCCCTCTCCCTCCTCCTCATCTCTTACGGCAAGAAAACCAAACCCATATAGGGTTTCTAAAATTTTATTCAAGCATTTTTCAAAGGAAGTAAGGGTAAAAAGTGTCAGAATCTAAGGTTGTATAAGGTGTTTTTATGCATATAAACTAGTTTCAAGGAAGATTAGGGCTTGTAAAGATCTTGGTATTTTTGCTAGTATTTAAGGTTTTGCTAGTATCGATCTCATTTCATCTCACTTTCATCTTTGTAAGGACTTATCATCTCATCCTATTTCACTTGTTACACACATCATTCATACATATTTTCTCTAGAAACATGTCACCTAACTTGTTTGTGTAAAATACTTCTTTAAAAAGAAAGTTGCTAAAATTTTATGTAGTAGTCATGTTCTTGTAATACTTTGTTCTTGATTGTTAATATAGATTTGATGGTAAAAATATATTGTGATACTCTTAGATATGTTCTTGATAAACTTTGTTCAAAGATTTAAGACTAGTATAGTGTTGATGGATTTTTGTTGGTAAAAGAGGTAGAAAACTAGAAATAAGTAGATTGGTGATAGGCTGTTCTTTAGGTTAGATTTGAACAGCGAGAAGTTGGTTTTTGAAACAGTGGTACGTGTCATAGATAGTAGACGTTATAACGTATTCGTGGCCACTTGTATTACTAAAAACGGACTTAAAACGAAGAAGTTATGAACTTTTGAAAGTCGGACGAAAATAAGTATTTCCTAGAAAAACTGCACATATTCGAAGTGTCGAAAAAGTGGTTTGATGTACTAACTTTGAGCCTGCTTTTGAACTGTTCAGAGTTCAAACCAGGAAAATTGTCACAAGACACTTTTTGTACCCCTCACTGTCTAGTTTTCATAAAGTCCAGGACCGATTCCTGAAGTTAAGTAACGAAAGAGTTACGGCCTCGCGAAGTTGAGTAAAAACTATTTTTCACAAATGTTAACGACTTGTTTTCTTGTTAAAAGAGGCTGACCTTGTCACTTTGAGGTATTTTTTGAGTGTTTTAGAGGCTAAATGAGATATAAGGTCAATAGAGCATTGTTGTAGTACTCTTTAAATATTTTTTATACGAGTAGGGTTTGGGCGAAAATGTTAAGGAACGAATGAGTTACCGTTTCCAAAGTTGGATAAATGAACATTTTTCAAGTGTCAAAAACTTAAATAAAATTATTGAACTTTGACATAAACCGTGTTTTGACTTATAAAACTTAAACGCAAACATGTACAGGTGATATAAAGTTTATAAAACACATATGCATCATTTCACTTCATTTGCATATGTCTAAAGCGACTCGTTATTAATTAGGTCGCGTTTAGGAACTCATCGCTCGTTTATTCTTGTTGAATATTTCTCAAATCATCACTTTACTAAAGATGAGTTTCACGGCTCTTATTTTACTTGTTTTGAACTATTTTTGGTGGAGAATACATGCTCGTTTACAAACTCGTTTATTTTATAACAATGCGATTACTTTTCAAGACCTTATGAGTTTATAGCCTCACTTTTAATTGTTTAACACCTATTTTGCAAATCTCAGGGTGAGATACATTGCTTGTTTTACTTATGGACGCAAGTAGCTTCTAAATGATTACGGATTAGCCTAAGTACCGTTAACCCACTATGCCCACTATCATGAACCATTAATTTACTTTGTGTAATCGCGGATGTAGTAAATAGATTTATTGGATTGACACCCCCGTCTAGGATTTGGTGCTAACATGGCCAACAGACGTATACCATGTCGGAACTTTAAGTGGTCTCGGGTTAAGACACCTGGGCCAAAACTCGTAGAAATACAAGACTATGTCGTAGCTTCAGTGTCATGAGCTTAGTGCGATCGTAATTACTCTTTATATGGCATTATATGTGTTACATGTCATACACTTTAAATCTTGTGGTACACACTACTTTTATTGAACGTCATTGATTACCAAAGACTTTTTGTGTTACTGTGAGTGAAGTAGTAGTCACTAAACCCTTTTCATTATACTATGAGTGAAGCAGTAGTCACTAAACACATTTGGTTCTCGTAAATACTTTACTTAAACCTATGAACTCATCAACTTTATGTTGACGTTTTTAGCATGTATTTCTCAGGTCCTTGATTTATATGGCTTGCATCTGGAGTCGCATCTATGAAGTCTTTCGCTGCATAACTTGGATCATTTTGATGTCTTTCAAACTACTTAATATTTTGTACTATAACTTCTTAGTGTATTTGGTTGAAAACTTGGTTTGTTTTAAATTTATCAAATGATCTACTTTTTAAACAACTCATATAGAGGTCGTTCTTTATATATCTTGTGTTCTTGTATTATGAAGTAACACCCTCGATTACCGTTTTTGCTGCATGATTTTGGGGGTGTTACACCACATCTTGCTAAACGGACCAACAAACAGCCCAAGGATTCTATAGAAGCATGTCCATATCGATTTCTTTCACGCTCCTCATTCAACCATTACCTCTGACAACCTAAATAGGAAAAAAAGAATTTATTAATAATTAGACAAACATACTAAAAGGAAACATCATTTATACCGAGGAAGAGTAGAGTAAGAAAGTTCTACTCGAAGTAAAGATGCCGAATGTGAAACGCCCCTTTCTCGACTCTAAATTTGACTAAAAATTTAAAACTTTTCGCGGAAACGACATACCAAAACAGACATGTGGTCACTATTTTATAAACAGACAAAGATACATAACCATTTACTTCTTGTACGTTTTACTAAAGGAAACTAAACTCATACTTTCGAAACGGCTGGTGACACGCCTTTTACCTCTTTACGGTTTAGTTTATACGACTAAAACAACATGACCCATTTTCTGCACACTCCTTTGGTGCACTTTGACTCATTTTTTCGGAAAACAACCTTGATAACATGACATAACACTAAAACTTCCAAAATACATTTAACTAATATATTACATCATTTCCATAAACATTTACGGTCCAAGCGACCCAAAACATATACTTTGTGGGGTTTGCCAAACGCCCTGTTTTGACCCGTTCTACATTCCTCTTTTGACCCATTTGCATCCATTTATATACAAGACCTTGATACTTGACAAGAACATTTACAAACCATTTTACTTTACTTGGGGGTTCAAAATCGATTCGAGCTCGACTACTAACCCTTACTTCATACGCATAATCCAACATATACACTCGTAATCCATGTGCCTTATTCCAAGGCCTTACCTTCTTCACATTAGACCTACAAAACATTGAAACTTAAACACGTAAGCTTTCGCTTAGTAAGTAAAAGACATAACAAGTTATCATATTTCATTTAGCACATTCGCAACATAACATTTAACCCATCATTCATTCTTTCACACATGAGCTTACATACCTTACTAGAATTACAACAATACTAATGACATCCATTCCAAGAACACATATCATCAAGGCATATCAACAATGCTAAACTCATTTAGCTAGTTAATCAACTAGTCTCGCCTCTTAGCCAAGCACGCTAGTCCTAATCCTTCCATATCCTTAACACATAATACATTTAATAAACACGATAAATTCAATATAACATCTTGTTATAGTCTAATTACTTACCTCATATCCAAGCTAGAACACCAAGAACATCATCATCATCGCCAAAACCTATTTCCACATAAAAAGCAATATCAATAACAAGGGTTTATACAACCCATAACTTACCCACTTCTATCCTTAATCATCATATGATCATAGCTTGATCATATGATGAAAATTCCTAATTACTTAACACTTAATCATCAATTAACCTTAACCCATATTATTAAACACCTTAATTCTTACTTTAGAAACACAATTACCCAAAACCCCTAAATCGGGTACATAAACCTTAACTTATAAATTACCAATTTAACTCAATAGGAGGTTACTTACTTGTATAGGATCATTAGTATAAGCTTATTTCTTGATTTGAGACCTTAATTCATACCTAATTGATCACTTGGGCCACTTGGTTTTCCTTTCTTTTTTTCTTGGTTCGTCACCCAGAAACACCACCTAACTCTAGAATATTTTGGAACATATGAGATTATATCTCATTAAATCTGGCACAAGTTTGCAATTCTGGCAAGAATGGTCCCTACAGGCTAAAACTTGGAGGTTTTAGTACTACTTTGGTCATTTGGCAATATTGGCCTCTGTAGGCTAAAACCATGAGGTTCTAGTACTAAAACCTAGAGGTTCTAGTACTAGTTTGGGATTTTGACAACTTAGGTCCCTCAATTACTTTTCTCTTTTATTTAGGACACATAATACTTTTAATAAACGTATACTAACCACTTTGACTAACATTTAACTTAAGTTTGACTATCGAGTTTGACTAACCAATCACGCAGGCCTTTAACTTATAAAAGCCTTAGTCAAACTCATTATATAGCATTATCGTAATAAAATACTTAGAAACTGGGTTTTAGGGTGTTACAAATCTATCCCTCTTATTTAGATTTCGTCCCCGGAATCTTTTCGTTTAATATTGACCATAACTTGGTCACATTTTACTCCTCATTTCATTTTAGCATTTTCATGCATATACTTAACTAGTTGCATCAGCCTATATGGTTTTGCAACTCTAGATATGCCATAATACCTCTAATTATCCTTAACCCGTTCTACTTCACATCCATTTCTATCATTTTTACACTTTTCTTATTGACCAACATCATCTAGGTGACATTTATCCCTTTCGATTATCTCATTTAGTAACCTTTTATCTATATCATTACGTTTTTATTCATTTCTTTTCTAGAATTTCATCAAAAACTACTTGTCCCTTTAGAAATTACATTATCTTGAGTTATCATACGCCAACATTAGCTTACACTTTCTTATTTACCAGTCATTTTGACATTCTTTTTGTCGTTTCTATTTTCACACTTTACTTTCATTACTTTCTTTTTAGTAAATTTTCATCAAGGATTATAAGTCACTTGGAATAATTAAATGCCTTATCTTATTCTTTCCACATTTTCATTAGGGTGCTAAGGGCCTGTTTGTTGAATTTTTTCATTAAGTCGTGTTTAATTAACAGATGACTTAATGTGGATAGGCTCAGTTTTATCACTTTATATTTTCAGCCATCTTTATCAATTAAGTCATTAACAAACAATTTTAATATGACTTAATAAATTCAGTTTTTTCTATATTATGTCAATAAGTCTATTTCAAACAACACCTAATAATACTTAGCAGCCACTATAATCTTTACATCATGCCACAAGCATATTATGACCTCAATCCAACTTTTCTTTCTTAATCTCATTCTCTTAACGTCTAAAACTTAACTTTCTATCTAAAGTCTTTACTAAAGGTCGCATTCTAATTCTTATTTCACTTATCTTATTTTCTACGACATCTAACTAGTTTAGGCTTCCATTTTCTACTTCCTTAATTCCTATCATGTTATGCCGAGAACACATAAGCCCACTTATCTATACTTCTTTGTTTACATTAAGAAGCGTCCCAATCAACGCAAATAAAAAAAAATATAAACTTATGGTTCGGTGATTCACAATTTCTTTATTTAAATGAAGAGGCGTCCCAATCCATTTAAATAAGGAGATTATAAACCATTCTACTTATATGCTTCCGTCATGACACTCAAGCATGCTTAAATCTTCATTACTTTCCATTTATCTCCTTTCAGTTATGCATTCAATTTTAATATCATATTTTGTAGTCTTGGATCCAATCTCCTTACTTTTTCCGAAGGAAACTTGGCTTTCTCCCTGTAAGGATTAGCCTATTATTCATACCCTTACGGTATCATTACATTAGGCTATCCCGAAGGATACCACTACATTTCACATTGGATCCAATCTATATTTAATTATCATTCTTTATCTTTTTCATCATCTACATACCTTTATAATCATATACTCTTTATTTCTACTTTCATTGCTTTAAGTCATTCTACTTCACACTTTATTTTCTTTTATTTTCTTACGCGAGATTCAATGAATCTTTTCATTCTTAATATTACATATACGTATATGTTTTCACATTTCATTCATCGTTTTCTTGTCAACCCCAAGTTGACAACTTATTCAATTTCCTATACCAAGCATCATTTAGTTCGCTTAACTTTTCACTTATAACCTTACATAGTTATTATTATAATATACTCATTTACTTCACTTTTATTCATCACATACGTCTCTTTCATTTCTTAATATGATTCTACTCATTCTTTACCATTCATTCGTTTGATTTACCTTATGATACACTTGTTTATCCGTTTTACTCATTGCACATTTCTTTCATATAACTACGAGGTTGCTTTCTTTCTTTATCATTCTTATACGTCTCATATTTAATCATATCATACCATTACATAATACTTCATTATGTTTTCTTCGTTGTATGACTTATCTTACTTCAACCCTTTATGGGTAATTTATATAAGCACTTTCCTTCAATTTATAATAATTTTCACTTAAGCAACTTTTTCATAATTTAAACACTTTCGCATTACTTAGCTCGTACTTACATACTCCCGTCATCACTTATTAAAATGCAATCCTATGCATTTATCTCAGCTTAAGCATTTTTAAACTCATATCATAATATACATCTTACATTACTTATACATATAAATAGCCTACTATAGACCTTTCATTATATAAGCATACACTCCTACATTTAACACTTCTCCAATAAGTGTTTCACTTTCTTAACCACATTCATAATCCTTTAAGTCTATGGAAAAATAACATATATATCACATTTCATAATCATTAATATCGAAACATTATCATTCTATTCGCCGCAAGCACTTAACTACCCTATAACTAAAGTATTCACATTCTTCATTACTTAAACATACGGCAACGCATCTACAAGTGGTCTAAGTTTAGGAATCCTATAGTGAAACCTACTTCTCTTAGACTGAAGCTCTGATACCAAATTGAAACGCCCCTTTCTCGACTCTAAATTTGACCAAAAATTAAAAACTTTTCGCGGAAACGACATACCAAAACAGACCTGTTGTCACTATTATATAAACAGACAAAGATACATAACCATTTACTTCTTATACGTATTACTAACATAAACTAGACTCGAATACTTTTGAAACGACGGGTGGTACGCCTTCTTTACGGTTTAGTTTATACGACAAAAACAACATGACCCATTTTCTGCACACTCCTTTGGTGCACTTTGACCCATTTTTCCAAAAAACGACATTGATAACATGACATAACACCAAAACTTCTAGAATTTATTTAACTAATATATTACATCATTTCCATAAACATTTACGGTCTAAACGAGCCAATACATATACTTTACGGGGTTTGCCAAACGCCCTGTTTTGACCCGTTATACATTCCACTTTTGACCCATTTGCATCCATTTATATACAAGACCTTGATACTTAACAAGAACATTTACAAACCATTTTACTTTACTTTGGGGTTCAACATCGATTCGAGCTCGGCTACTAACACTTACTTCATATGCATAATCCAACATATACTCTCACAAGCCATGTGCCTTATTCCAAGGCCTTACCTTCTTCACATTAGACGTACAAAACATTGCAACTTAAATACGTAAGATTTCGCTTAGTAAGTAAATGGCAATAACATGTCATTATACATCATTCATCACATAAGCATCATTCCTATCAATCATTAGTCCATAAGACTACATTCATCAAAACCATCACACTCACATTACATCACATCATACAAAGCATTACATGCCTTAAATGGGTCAAATTAGGCTTGACCACATCTTTTGCTAGTTTTTCCAAACTAGCCTCAAATCTACCATTAGTCCAAGCTTCCAAACCAAAGCATCCTAACTTTTCTTGCATTATCCACATAACACGTATATGGTAAAATCAATACAACATCACATTATAACCGGTTTACTTACCTTGAATCCAAGCTAGAACACCAAGAACATCATCATCATCATTATCAAAACCTATTTCCACATAAAAAGCAATATTAATAACAAGGGTTTATACAACCCATAACTTACCTACTTCCATCCTTAATCATCACTTGATCATATCTTGATCATATGATAAAAATTCCTAATTACTTTACACTTAATCATAATTTAGCCTTAACCCATATTATTAAACACCTTAATTCTTACTTTAGAAACACAATTACCTAAAACCCCCAAATTAGGTACATAAACCCTAACTCATAACTTGTGATTAAACATGAATTAAGCTTACTTACTTAAAAAGGATCATAGCTAGTGTTCTATTCTTGAATTAGAAGCCTTAAACACCATCACATGATCATCACTAATTCATGTTTCCTTCTCTTCTTTGTTCTTGGTTCGTCACCCACAACACACCACACAACTATAGAAACTTATGGAAGATATGAGATATTATCTAATCAAATCTGGCATAAGTTTACCATTTTTGCAAGAATGGTCCCTGCAGGCTAAAACCTAGAGGTTCTAGTACTAAAACCTGGAGGTTCTAGTACTAAAACCTGGAGGTTCCAGTACCAGTTTAGATTTTGGCAACTTAGGTCCCTCAAGTTCTTTTCTCTCATACTTGGGTCACATAATACTTCTCATAAACATATACTAACCACTTTGACTAACATTTAACTTAAGTTTGACTATCGGGTTTTACTAACCAATCACGAGAGGCCTTTAACTTATAAAAGTCATGGTCAAACTCATTCACGTGGCATTCTAGTCATAAAATACTTAAAAACCGGTTTTGGGATATTACAATTATATCCCCTTATTTAGATTTCATCCTTGAAATCTCTTCGTCTATTATTAACCACAATTTGGTTATACTTAACCCCTCATTCATCTTAACACTTTTAAACATATACTCAACTAGTTACATCAACCTATATGGTTTTGCAACCCTATCCATGCTATAACACCTTTATTCTTACTTTATTCTACATTTTCAATCAAGGACTATACGTCCCTTGAGAAAACTATACTACTTTGACTTTACATAAGTCAAACATTAACTAATACTTTCACATTCTAATGAAGTTATTCAACAATTCCTTTAACGCTTTCACTATAACACCTCGTTTTTTCTATTTATTTCTAATGACAAACATCATTTAAGTGACATTTCACTATTGCTAAGCTATTATTTTATTAACTTTTTCACAAAAATTACATGTCACATGGAAAATTTAATAGTTTGACTTTATATAAGTCAAACCCCATCATTATTGACCATCATTCATCAAGGTACAAATATGACCTAAAGTCACTTACCAGTTCCTTCCTTATTCTTCTTAATATAAATACGTAACTTTCTTGGATTTTCTTCATCCACATAAAATTTTCTTATCTTAAAAACCGGTAACTTATTTTCAAGTTATCTCAAGTACCATCTAAATGGTACCTACAAGTCTAACTCTATGCATTTCATAAGAAACTTTCTTTTAAATTTCGGGAATTACTTACCCGAAAAACTTTTCAACTTAACACATAACTTCATTTTAGTTCTCATTTTCTATTTCTCAAAACGTACTCATGCCATATCAGATACACATAAGCCCACTAATTTATAATTCATTATTTACATACAAAGGCGTCCCAATCTATGTAAATAAAAATTATAAATTCATAGTTTGGTGATTTACAATTTCTTTAATTATATGTAGAGGCGTCCCAATCAATTTAAATAAAAAGATTATAAAGCATCCTACTTAATCATTTCTGATATAACACTCATACCCGTCTACATATTCATCTTTTCTTTCATTGATCCTGTGTCAATGAATTTTACATTTTTGATTTCATCATTTCTAGCCTTGGATCCAATCTCACTAACCTTTCTATCCATGCCACAAAGGCAAGCTAGTAACCATGCCATAAAGGTAAGCTTATCAACCATGTCATGAAAATAAGCTATCACATTCATGCCATGAAGGCAAGCTATCATATTCCATGCCATGAAGGCAAGCTATTACATCCATGCCATAAAGGCAATCTATCACATTCTATGCAATAAGGCAAGCTATCACATCCATGCCATAAGGCAAGCTAGGCCATCCTGAGGGATACGAAAACTAGAGCATTAGATCTAAGCTACTTTACTTTATCATTTTATACTCAATCATCAACCATTATCAAGTACATTTCATTTTTAAAATCTCATTGCCTTAGGCAATCTCATCACATTTCATCATCTAGG